>JANHGL010004316.1:10309-22562 GCA_024611195.1 Ceyx melanurus | reverse complement strand
CTTCCTTCCTTCCTTCCTTCCTTCCTTCCTTCCTTCCTTCCTTCCTTCCTTCCTTCCTTCCTTCCTTCCTTCTTCCTATTTGTAAAGAATGTCCAATATTTGCTTTCTTTCTTGGCCTGTTTGTAGGCGAAGGAAGCAAGCTATAAAGCCTGCCTCTTTTTTTAACCAGAAAAACACATGTAATATTAAGACAAGTCTTCCTACTTTTCCTGGAGCAGTTAAGACACTTCAAGGCATATTTGACTGCCTTAGAGAATAGCTGGGAAAATGAAGGGGCTGGAACTTCATATTTGGTGTCAACCAGGCCAAACAAACCAAGACAAAACAGTTCTTCAGAAGTCCATCTAAACTGCCTTTTTCCTTCATAAAAAGATTAATTCTTATAAATTATTCCATTATTATAAACCAATCTTCCATTCACATTTTTCTCATGTATGACACTTTTTCTCTAAAAACACTGTTTAGAAACTATAATCTTGTTTTTCTTTATACAATACAAAGATACAAAAAGAGGCATCACTCAAACTTTTCTCTAGTTGCACTTCAGCTTTCAAAATCACAGTCCCAATAGTGCATTCTCTGCCATGATTTTCACAGAAAAAATATAAATAAACCCAGAATAATAGAAAAAAACTACCCAATTGAGGTAAACTGCAGTGTTAAAAAGAGCTAAATCCATAAAATTATGTGTAGTTTTTATCAAGTTTTTAAAGTAGCTCACTTCGGACAATAATTTTTTTGCATTTGCTTCCACTTTGTATTCTAATAAATGAGTTTACTAGTATATAAAACTGTTACATTTCAATTTCTTTCTCCATATATTGACAAAAAACATATCTAACATTCAGAGTTAGCATATAATTCTAGAGCCACCCATTCAGGGACCGGAAACTATTCCATGTGAGCTATACACTTAGTCAAAATAACAGAGAAGTTTAATGCTGCCACATTAAATCAAGAATCAGAAAAATGTTGTGCGTAACTGCAGTTTTTGGTCAGTTTTTTTTGAACAGCTAAAATACATTAAATCAACTCCTTTACTTCAAAGCATTCTCTCATCTACAGTTTGACCTGCATAAGGTCCAAGTAAGGACTGCATAATACCAGTAGCAAATGGACTACTTTGAAAGGGATGGATGCACCAGGTAGGAAGATACCTACTTCTCTGTTGAGAGCGCATCAACTCCCACACAACTCATTGCAGACACGTTAGTTTTCCATAACAGTACCTGTACATGTGCTGATCAGTGCCATGCAGAGGCATCTGAATTAGCTCTTCATCAGCCAGCGGGGCGCTGAAGCAAAACAGATGTGAAGCACAGCCACCAGACTGGGTGCACATGCCTGGTTGTTTTGATGAGTTCCTGGAGGGGCAGCCATCATCTTGATTGCTGGAAGATTATAACTGCATAGATCCAGTTGTGAGACCTGTTCCATAAAGGCTAAACTAAAACCCAGTGAAGCCAGTAGGGTCCTTCTCATTGGCTTCAGTGGGCTTTTGATCATCCCTTTCTCCCTGCCCAAGGAATGAACTGATTTTCCAAACACTCAAAACATGACAACAGTTTTTCATGCAACATTCAGTTTGAAGTGTTATCTTGAGAAGTCATACAGGATTTAGTGCAATTTAGAGAGATTTTAATACATAAGCTATACATGATGATTTGCTCTCCCTCAAAAGAATTAGTCATTACAAGCTGCAGTGGTTTATAATTCCTTAAGGGATTTTTTCTCTGATTTTGTCATCTATGTAAAGATAGAGGTCATATCAAAACACTGCTTGGATATGACACTGCATATATATGCCAATGAGAAAACATGTGAATGAATTTGTATGAGGAAGGTTTATATTTGGCTCAAGTCAACTTCATTCATACATTAAGAAATTATTATAAACTGCAATATAGTCTTAGAAAATGAAAGATGTATTTTAGTAAAAAAATAAGGATACAGTTCATCTGCAGAAGCCAAACCTTCTGTTTATGTAGATGTGAGCTACAAGGGAGCTTTGGAAATTAAACACAATGAATCCACTCTTGTTCCCTAGGGCGTAAGTGGTGGTTTTGGTGATGAACAAGATCCCTGGCTATCAAAACTGGTTGCTCGGCCAGGTAGCTGCAAGAAAAGTATTTGTTTAACAAATGTCATCATATCTGACTGTGCATCACACTTATTCTAGAGGATGAGAGACTCTCGTAAGGAAGAACCCAAATCATATCTAGACCACTTCTGAATCAAAGTCTCCAGCAGAACTAATAGTGGAAAGAAAATTCCTCAAATAACCTCCTAAAGATGCTTGTTTCACAAGAGTGTGTTTATTTCAAGAATCAGGGGTGATACCACTGTCTCCAAGCACATATTCCAGAGAGATTTCTGGATGTCTCTTTACTGCATTGACTCAGTTTTCTTCTCTTCACACTCTTCTTTAGGTGTTGTACTGAAGCCCTGCTGTTGGGCTTTTCCTACCTGTCACTGGATGTGTGATGCAAAGATGTGCTACACAGTGAGGAAACTGAATGGTCCATGATGTCTCAGACATCAATGCATCCTGAAACAGGGCTTGCTACTTGAGGCTTCAGTATAAATCTTTCCAAATCCAAAGCTATGAGCATTTTGTATACAGAAAAATCAGTAAGATGTGGCCACAGCAGGTTGAAGAGGGAGCCCAGGACCAGAGACTTGTAGGTATAATCAACCATGCATTGCAATACACTTCCAGTAAGTGTCTGAGTAACTCTGGAGTTTGCTGCTGTCATGTTACTTCAATTTAGCCTAATTATCAGGCAAGTTTCAGAATAATGTTTTAGCAGCATAACTGTTCATGCTAAAGATTTTGGAATGGGAAATGATTGCTTTTGAAACATTTGCAAATTATCTCTTCTAAGTGCATGTAAACTCCTTATAATCTCTGGAAACTTTAAATGCTGTTATTTAATCTTGCAATGCCATCAGTGCATCATGGAAACCTTTGAAATGGCACTTTAAAGTCATCAGTAAACCTATACAACTAGATTTAGGTTGTATTAAGGATCTGATAGCTGCTCCATAGATGCTATACTGATTTTCATGATTCCAAGAAGCACATAAGTTTGAGACAAGAACATTCACTATATGGAGAAGGAAAAAAATTTGATACTTCTTACCTCTAGTAGAGGATGCCAGTGAGTTATTGGTTTACGTGGGTAAGCCAACATTTCATTCCAATGATCTCTTCCAAGCCCTTCAGCATCAATTCCAGTCCGACATACCCCAATGACCTCATTGTGCCCCACTCTGAGAATTGCAGAGAGGCAGAATTTTTTTTTTTTAATAAAAATGGTTTTAATAACATCCTGTGTATAATTCTGTTTATTGCTTTAGTGCAGCACAGAATAGATGCCTAAAGTTTGCACATTATTTATCACAGATATTAGTTTTAGCAATAGTATAGTAATATTAAGTTCTGTAGTGGTGGTATCTAGGACCTCCAGCCATACTTTTATAGCTTGTCGCAGCTATAAAAATAGAAATTAATACTTAACCCTTGCCATTAAAAGATTACAACCGTAAAGACCCAAAGACAGAAAAGGATCATAATACACCAAATGATCTAGAAGGAAAGAATGCTTAAATTTTGTGGGAGAGGAAGCTGAAGGAAAATGTTGTGAAATACACTTCCTGCTACAAATCCTTGAGACATCATCTCTTACTGTAGTGTTCATTGGAACTTCAGTCTAAAATGTGAAAGGCAAGATACATAGCCATAAATAGGCCATACCTTAATACTTTATGCTCCTGGGAGTGTCATAGACTTGTTGAGGCATTCTGGTAAGTAATTTTCTATACCTTGTCTATATCTATATGTACCTTAGAATAATGTTTCCTAACTTCATTTTAGCAAACAGCTTGAAAATGAGCACCTGAAGTGGATTGAAATTGTGCAGTTTCTGTGCTCTTTCTCCCCTAGTTGCACCCAATGCTCCTTTCACAACTGACTGAGAAATCTGACTTTCTCATCCTGATAAAAGTTGGAGGACAGTCAGGAATCTGATGGAAAGGAAAAAGAGCTCTGAAGATCTGTGTTACTAAATTGGACTTTCACTGTTTATTTGCCCTGCAATCTCAAGAGCTCATTACTAATAGCACTTGAATGAAGCAGACTTGGCTCTGCCATCATTCTGTCAGTCACTCTCTAGTTTAACCTGCAGTCCTTGAGCCACTCTAAGCAGAAGTTTCTTCCTGTCAGTTCTCAATTAGGACATAGATAATTGAGGCTCAGATACATTATTGGTGAGGACTGAAACCAAAGGTAATGAGAAGCTTCAATTCTAAGTCAAAAAAACAATTAATTATGACTTAATTCAATGAGATCATTAGCATCTAATTATTTTTTAGTAATCTAATTTTTCTTTGTTTACAAATACTTGCCATTTAAATGGAAATTAGAGGTGTGGGAGCCTTTTTTTTAACAGGGAGGCATACCTGATCTATAAAGCTTTTGACTAGTCCAGATACCAGATGGGGACAGAAATGAATACCAAGAGTAGTGGCCCATGTTTCTTCCTCATCACAGTCATTTATGATGCAGAGAAAAATGGCCTGAGCTCTAAAAGGTGTGGAAGCTTTAAACTTCTTTAGGAAAAGACCCAAAAGCTTTATCTTTTGTGATACTGAATCGACTCATATGTTCAAGGAGGCAGAAGGTGCTCTGCAATGATGAGGTAACTTCTCACTGAAGATTAACGGTCAGAAAGAAGACTGTGCTTACCGATCATAATCCATCACTGCAATGGAGAGGCTGACCTGGTCCACATTCTCTGGAGGGATATCAAAGATGATGGCCTCATTATAAACGGGATTGAGAGTATTCTTCTTCGTGGTTGTTTTCCGCTTTTTTAGTCTTCGACCTTCACACATCAGTGACACTTTGACATATGGATCTGAGTAACAGATAATAATTTGTGTGCATTTGAACCCAAAATCATTGAAATGTGTAGCATAAAAGCTTTTTTTTTTTTTTTTTTTTTTTTAAGAATGTCATATTGGTAAGACAAAGAATTAAAAAGATTTTGTGACCCTGGCAAACACTGCTTTCAGTATGCTGTCAATGCAAAGGAAAGGTATGGTCATTCTGAGCAGAAGACAGCCAGTAGATATGAACAGGGCCTATACCCATTCTCCTGCTACTTCTATTTCACAATCATGTTAAACATAAAAAAACTAGGGAATTCCTTTTTTTTATATATATCCTTCCTGAATAGACTCTGCTTTGTTATCTAAAAAAGTAGATTCACCTGATGCACCAGTTATATCCATTGCTTTGAGATTCCTACATTTGATTACCGTTAATGTCATTCTTCCAGCAGTAGGCAAATAACAGAGGGAAAACATGATCTCACCCAAATCTATGCTTTCCTGAAAAAAATAAAAGTAACAATTAGAAAGCTGACAATACTGATAACAATTCATTACAGATCATGCAAAAATTTAGTATATCCTTTTTAATATGGAGAGACTCCTTTTACAACCTCAGGTGCTTTTAAAGAGGTCACAAACATTTTTCAGAAAATACTTCTATAAAATACATAAAGAGTACTAACAGTGTAATATTTTAGTGATGGGGTCTAGAATTACTAAGCTGAGAAATTAAAACAAAAGTAGAGACAAATCTTGCTGGATATCTTTGTATTGAATACACAGAAATTAAAAGATGCTGAATTTAGAATGGCAAGTCCTGCTCTTGATAAGACTTGGACTCCACCATCAGAAAGAAATTTGGTTAAACACTTAGATCACACACATTTACATGCATTTTAGTCACTGGAATTTATGTAGGAAATTTATTTCTGCACACATGTATGCATATGAAAAGTTTGTCCTGTCTAACTGCTTTGACAAGGTTAATGTGCCTGTAAAAGTTGCTAGCTTTATTGTTTTTACTCTGCTTTGAGAGATTGTTCTGTTATGGAGGAAAAGGATACCAAAGGAGTAGCATTTGCAACTTTCCTAACTCAAGAGAAACATTTTGGATAATAATGTACTTGAAAAGATGGATATGGATGTCAGTAATCCTCACATGGAGATGGTTTCTATGTTGAGACAATGTGTTGTGAATTAATGAAATAGGATGTTTCTGTATAGTTCAGATGTTGCAACACAAGAACATGTGCAATCTAAGGAAGAGAGGTTCCATCAGTTCTTATTCTTTCTTACCTTCTTTTCCTCACAGTTATATAATTATCCTAATACTACAAAAGCTTAGTTGTTGATATTTTAGCTAAGTTCTAATTTATTCCTTTAAGGACTTTAAATACACACATAAAAACAAAAACAAAAAACCCAACAACAACCCCAGGATTTCCAAGTTTGTGATGAACATGTAAGGAAGTTAATTCTGTTAGACAACCACTCTCAGGCATGCTCCTGTGATCAAAAAGGACTTTTTTTTTACTAGTACAAAAAAGTTTATTTTTATTACCTCAGCTTCAATATTTTATCTGTCAAACCTACAGCTACCCAAAGAGTACAAATTTCTCTGAGAACTGCTGAATTTATGGTACAGCTGTTCTAGCATCAGAAGGCAAGCATGATATATTTATAAATAATACAGACTAAAATAATGATAGCTGTTTAGATGACAAATACATTGCTTATAGTTACGAGACACACTGGGGCTTTTTGTTGACATTTTTTTCATCTGCTTATATATGAACAATTTTATTGACTTAATTTGGGTTAATACTCATTTTAAATTGAAATACGTACTTTATATCTTTCTTGAGTAAAAGACAGACAATAATATGCTTCAGGGTTTTTTATTTTGTTTTGTGGGTTGTTGGGTTTTTTGTTTGGTTTGGTTTGGTTTGTTTTCCCTGCATTGAAGACTTTAGATTGAAGAATGTAGTTTTATATTATCTTTAATTCTCTGTTTCACTGTTAATGATTTTTTTTCAGTCTACAAATACAGTTATTTGACATTTCCTTAGCACAATTCCTTACTTTGCCATACAGAATGTAGACTTTTGTGCTAGAGTCCATTAACAAACTTAATTTTCTATTTCAGAAAATATAAATAAAACTTGAACAGATTAAGTGTAATCTTCTTCCCTCACTTGTTAAAGCGCCAATTGCTCTGTTATATTTCACAATTTTTGTCATAACTGAAATCTTTCTTATGAAAAGCTTCTGTTACTAGCATTACTGTCTGAGTTCAGATTGATTGTTGTTCCTCATACCCATATGTCAAAGACACCTCTTGCTTTTGTTTGAAAAAGAAATATAGTTCCCTCACATCCAGTGCTTCAGTGTTTAAGGTCTATATTGACAGAGGTGCTGAAGGTGGGTTGGACCATAAAGCATAGTGGGCCAGTCATAAAAAAAGACTAATTATTCCTTCTTCAGAGAGGAATTGTGTATACAACAGAGACAAAAAAAATATTTTTTTTTTGTAAGATGAGAGTATGAACTTGAGTATAATTATTTCTTTTTGAAAACAAATTTGATAGACAAAGGTTTGGACGAGCTCAGACAAAAATACAGACAGGATATTTACCATGACTTAAATACTTTAAACGAAGCATTGCTTAACATACTTACAAAACTCCATATAGTGGTTACTCTAAAGTACTTTTCTGAAGGGCAGAGAAAAACATCAGTGCTTAACATAATTGCAACAATTTGAGGCTTATGTTCAGGCCTTTTTCTTTCTTTTCTGAACACCATGTACTGAAGTTATATTGAAAATGAGCTTGTAAAATCCCCTTAAATCAAACCCAATGTTTTTGACCATGCAATGAATAAGCAAGATACCTTAATGCAAAAAAAAAAAAAAAAAAAAGCTTGGATGACAAGCAATGGGAGCCTTTGTTCTGCACAGCAGGCTGTCCAAAGGGCAGAGGTACTGAAGTTACCAGATCTCTGTAATCTGTGTACTGAATAGTCTGTTTGAAGTGGTAAGGGATCGTTTTAGGATGGGAAAAAGGCTCTCTACCTCTCCACTGTTTATGCAGGCATTTTCTTATATCTATGACCTGTACCTGGAAAAAATGCGGTTTGTGCTTTCTTGAAATGTCTGATTTTCTTATTGTGGAACAACACTCATATTGCTCTATTCACTACTTCAATCGATAAATTAATTCTACAGTAGACTAGAATAGACTGCTTCAAATTAATACTCCTGAGTGTAACAAAGACATTTATGAGTCACTAATTGCAAGATCAAAGGGCTAAAAATAAACTTAGCATTTACCCTTCACTAGTCCATAACCATCCTTTAATGCTGCTCCTGGTTGTGAGAGAACTGCCCGTCAGAGATTGCCACCACAGATTAGAGTTCCCAGGGTCCTCAGATTAAGGTAAAATACAACTTCTTTCAGAATCCTTTAAAAATCTCTGATTATTTTATCTTTAATTTAATTCAGTACTAGTTGTGGCATTTGATGTTTGCTGACCGTTTCATAGAGAGT
Source organism: Ceyx melanurus (assembly GCA_024611195.1). NCBI lineage: Eukaryota > Metazoa > Chordata > Aves > Coraciiformes > Alcedinidae > Ceyx > Ceyx melanurus. Next base: position 14,118 of record JANHGL010004316.1, on the reverse strand, counting down.
GCTTGTTTTGATTAGTATGGAATAGAAAGTCCTAGTTTTTTTACTCAGTTGCTAGTCTTAATATAGGATGAGCTTGATGGTCTTATTTTATACTTGAGTGAACTGATCATCTTGTGTTAGGACCTCTACAAGTCAAAGGGCAATTGAGGATTATGATATTAAAATGTGTCATTAAAATAATTGTTCTTTGGAAATCAGTCACATTGGGTGAAGCCCAAGAATTACAAACTTTGAAATGTTCTATTAAGGAATTAAGATTAAAGTGATGAATATACATGCTAAAGAATGAGATACTGGGTTATTGGGTAAAATATCTGACATATCACCATTTGTCTCCACAGACTTCTTGTTAACTTGAGTACTAAATATTCATGAATTTGGAGCTTAAAGTACAGGTCCAGACATAGATAATGAACAAAACAAGGATCAGCATTTAAACTTTTCATGCCAGTCTTTGTCTACCACATAGACTATCATAAGTAACATGCCCCAAATACTTATTATTGATTTTAACTGAGATTAAAAAATTTTAATTACTTCAGAGTCCAAATACACTAGAAAATTTGTTGTTTTCTCACTTTCTAAAATGATAATTAAGTTCACACAAGTCCTCTGACAGGAATCCTGCAATGAAAGCAAATCTCAGGAAGTCAAGGCACAGTCTGCCCTCAAAAATCATGTTTGCATTACAGCCCAACTAAGACAAAACACAACTTGGAAGATACAAGTCTGGACCCCATGGTTGCAGATTTTTAACTATTTGTCAAATAGTTCACCCAGAACTGCACATTACTTAAGTAACTCCACTGAATTTTTCTGTTTCCTAGGCCCATTTTGAACTTTTCTTTTTCTTCTTAAATTAGACATAGAACTCAATTAACAGCGAGCTTTACAGATGCTTGTGTGATTACTGCTCCCTGCCCCCCTCACCCCCTGACTTCCAATGACAGGTACAGAAAAGCCAGCACCAAGTACAGCTGCACTAATGTAAAAGGAAGTATTTGTTGTTACTGCATGTCTCTTCTTCATTTATTTCCCTTTTGTGTACACAAGCCATCACACAGGACTAAGGAACTGGAATGGTGGTAAGTACTATACCAGCTTCAGCTATTTTTATGGCTCCCAGTTTACCTCACTATCCAATCCATTTTCTAGTGATACTAGAAAAACAAAAAAAAACCCAAACACCAATCTCAAATGCACATGTCTGCAGTTCAGAACAACTTGTTTATTTTCTTTCCTACAGAATTCAGATTCTTCAAACAGTGTAATTCTCATCCCACAAAAGCAACTGTCCCTGAATGGGCATGCTAATATTTTACCAAGGACCCATATTTTACCAAGCACTCATCCGCATTCCCTGCTTTAGGGATCTTGGAAAATCAAGCCCCTAGGGGTTGGCAAAAACAGATGAAAAAAGGTCCTAACCAATGAATTCCAGTGTTCTGGTTTTCGCAACTTATGCCTGTAGAAACACCAACCTCTACAGAGACTGTGCTCCCTACTGACAAAATGGGTAAACAGGGAAGGGATGTGATAAAAAGTTTGAAACCCTTGTGGGTTAGCATCAATTAGACTGACTGTGCTTTTAGACCCATTGTTGCTGGAAAAAGCTTTGCTGTCTCCTAGTCCAGTAACTTTTCACAGTTGTTTACATTAGATTCAATAGAAGAGACAACTTTTAGCTAGGAACATCCACAAATTCAGTGAGGAAGTTAGATAGAGAACCTTCTGTGTTCAGGGTAGTTTATTCTCACATATCACCACCCATAATACTGAACAGCAAAAATTACTTACTGACTATACAAACAGATGAAGAACTTCCATAGTCTTACTATACTCCAAGATCCGAACTAGTTTCCTATGCTAGCAGGAGTGAAAAGATTATAGTGAGCTGATATCTGAAATGAAGTGTCATTTGTGTGTCATTTTTTTGGTCACAAAAGAACTCTAGGATATTTTTTTCTGATGCTTATTTCTTCTTTTCCCCTAGTTTTTCAAGTTTTGAAGTTCAATCAAATTCTTAAAAGAACTTGCTATGGATTCTTACAATAAGCTACATAAATATTACTGGAACTAAAAAATTTATTAACTTCTCATTTTACTTGTGTGTCATTAGTTTCCATGCTTTAAATAATAAGTATTTGTGTAATTAATACTGCATTAGAAATTAATGAAATTAATTACTAATTAATTTCTAATTAATTTCCTCAGAAGTTTCCTTGTTGTTGCTTGTATTATTGTTCAGAATATAATAATCCACAGTAATAATTTAAATTCTTAATCTCAATTGTAGTATCCAGAATTACTTTGCTATTAATTGCAATTTAAATTATGTTTTCAAGATTGCATGTGAGAGTAGCATAGAGAAAAAAAACTAAGGGCATCATGAACTTATTTTGTACTTGACTCTTAAACAAGTTGGGTTTTTTTTCATTTTCCTGATGTATTTTGAGTAACCATCTATTACTAACCAGTAATAATTTTCTAGATAGCAAATAAATTATTTAGCCATTTATATTCTTAGACTTTCTTCTGCTTTCTTTAGTCACACCGAAAATGGTTTTGCTCTATATTATGCAAATTTAAAGAAAAATGAATTGACAGAACTTGACCTTTGGATTATGTGCATACCACAGGAAGATAATTCCCCCATAGGACAGATTAATCTCCCTCTCTTCTGCTTATTCTGTTTAGAAACTTATTAAATATATTCCTGATTTCCAGTAAAGCTGCTGACCTCAGGCTTCAGGAATCAGAGACAAAGTAATACATAACATGTTGGGAGTTGGATGGAAAGAAGAGGGAAATCTGTCCTCCCAGACTGTTAGGTAAGAATGTATTAATGCATTACTAGTTTTGAGATATAGATCAAGGGATGAAAGAAAGATAGGAAAGAGTAGTACAGAAATCTACCAATCTGTCTATTTTTCCCATATATACATTCAGAATTTGATCACATTTGTGCTATTACAGAAATTTCTGAAAGTTACACAAAAATTCAAACTGGAGAAATAATTTTATCACCTCTCAAGGTGATTTTACTTTGAAAACCTTGTCCCCACAGATAATATTTATTTTTCTCTCCTGTTATTCTTTGCATATCAAATTCAATTATTTTTCTTCTTCCAATCACCATTTATTGACTGAACTGTTGTCCTGGGAAATGAATCAATGAGGTCTGTGCTTGTTCTTGCCTTTGTGGAAGACAGTTTAGAAGCAGCAGGGCCTGTTGCTCTATACTGATAGGGTCTTCTGCTTGTGCAGGCCTAATGTTTGCTTTTGCCAGATGTCCTGATTGCTCTGGCTGAGTGAAGCTGTTGATTGTGGTCTTGATTGCATCGGGAGGACTCCTGAGATAGCACACTGGGTCTGGAAGGCTGAAAGCCCTCTAACATCCCAGGAATCCTCCTGGCTGCATCTTTTGTCACTCTGTCTGTACATAACCCTCTGTCTTATGCACCAGGGGGGTTGGTTTCATCTTGACGGGCAGCAAGAAAGCTCATCCCTGCTTCAGAATAGCTGAGAACAGAAGTACTTCTGTGGATTAATTGTGGCATCTACTGGTACATGAATGAATCAAAATGTATGTGGCATCCCATACAAAGATGCTCTTCTGAAAGAGCAATGCATTGACTGCAAAGAGACTGCACTGAGAAACTCAGAGAGCATTTAGGCAGAGTAGGTCAGTCAAGTTCGATAGTAAGATGGATTAGTAACTGGCTGGAAAACAGAGTCCAGAGAGTGGTGATCAATGGTGCTAAGTCCAGCTGGAGAGCTGTAACCAGTGGAGTCCCCCAGGGATCAGT
>JANHGL010004316.1:0-10209 GCA_024611195.1 Ceyx melanurus | reverse complement strand
CTGGAGATATTCAAGGTGAGGTTGGACAAGGCTCTGAGCAGCCTGGTCTAGTTAAGGGTGTCCCTGCTCACTGCAGGAGCCTGGACTAGATGACCTTTGGAGGTCCCTTCCGGCCCTAAACATTCTATGATTCTCTGATTCTCTGATTCTCTGTATTCCTATTAAACTACTTCAAATTTTAAGTCAATCCCAAAATCTTTATAGAAAATGTATGTTTTATATCCCTAAAATAATCACATGAAACATCTAAAGTCTCAAGAGCAGAGAAACAGAACTAATTCTACTAGTAGTTGTACAAATTATAGTTTCAATTTTTGCTATTTTACTAATAAATTAAACAACCTCATGTATTGTACTTCATAGTGCAACAAATACTTAAACAAAAACAGGAAATATTTTAATTTCTGGGAATTTGACCAAGAAATAATTTTTAAAAAAGTATATAATTACATTTACCATCATAATTGCTAAAAAGCAATCAGTATGCCATATAAATTGACATAAAAAGCATCTTGTTTCATTTCCTAACTGTTGACAGACACTCAATTGAGCTGTTATGAGAGATTTGCTGTTATATAAAAAACTGAAATAATCTGTAGAAAATCAATCAAATGCAGCTTTCCAAACCCTTTGTGTGTTAGACTGGATATGTCTCTCATGTTACCTTTTATAGGAAGTTTGGTTTAAGAATACAAAACATTAAGAGACAGATCTGCAGATCTTTACATCCCTGCCAAGGAAACCTTGTTAGGTAAGAAAATAGGAACCAATGGATGGATGTGTTATCAGACCAGCTTTACACTTCACATAAGTAAGTATAATTTAAAGATGTAGAACTGGTGACAAATTCAAAGGCTGCCTAAGTTTTCAGAGACAAAAGGAGATGTACCCACTCTGATGGGATGTAAATTGCCAAGACTGTAAACAATGTTCTCCCTGGCCTCTAGTACAAAAGAAGAGAAAAATAATCTCTAACTACAAGCATTTGTTTGACAACTCTTTTTCTGAACTGGTAATTGCAGCTTGTCTTCAGTGCTTCACATTTGCACAGATCAGGACATCTTCACGAATATTCACCTGGAAATGCAGCGTTATGCTTTTGCCATTCTTGTTCTCATACTAAGTAAACTCAGGAATGTGAAGAAAATCCTCTTTCATACACATTCTCTTCTGTTAAGTGGGAAATCTTCCAGAGACTTCAGTGGAGTTACAACTTCAGTCCTGGTGGTCTTTCTTTACTGACTTCTGTTCTTAATGTCACCTTCTATCCTTGAAAGTACCCTGTTTCCTCATGGTTTTTTCTATTTAAAGCTACTCTTTCAAGATATGGAACTTTGGATAGTCTCATTTTAAAAAAGGCATGTCTATTTGGTGAATGCATGAATTCTATTTACCTCAAAAAATCTCTCTGCATTTTTTTATAATACTGTTCCCATATCTTATTCTTTCTTTCTTTTTTTTTCTTTTTTCTTTCTAGATGCTAGGGAATGTTTTGGGCAAGGGTTTCTGTACTATGGCTTCCAACAAATTGCTGTTTGAAAGTTGTCTCAGAAAACTTCTACACAGGAATCCATTTGCAAACATGCACATTGGCAAACGACCCTTTCCAAAGCAAATTATTAATTTATATTTTAGCCCATGCCGTGACAGCACATGCCCCTTGATGATTAACTTTGGAAAACAATACTCCACAAAACCATTGTCTTGAATGAGACCAGAAAGTGCTGTGACATATATGCCCACAAATGTAAGAGGCAAACATATGTCTGATGTGAACTATACTAAAAAGAATGTACTCTGACCAGCAAAGGAATAGGTGAAAAGAAACACTTGGAAAAAATGAGGGGTATATTGCCTTTTGGTCCAGCTCTTGATCTGTATCTGATGGTGGTTTTCTTAAATATTTAAAGTACAATGTCTCTGTAATGTTTTTCAAACATTTTTCTTTTAACCTTTAATTTGTTCTCTTGTTCATCAGCACTAAGAAACTTCACTTTTTCCTTATTGACCACTCTAAAGGGAACTCATGTCTGGAATATCAGGAGACAGTTTATTAGATAATATGTCTCTGATTTTCTAAGATTTTGAAAGTGCAATAAACCTCTCATCCCATGTATATGAACTAGTTGGTACCACCTACCATTTCTGCTGCTTTTTCCTTGGAGAAATTTGAACAACATAAAAAGTTGCTGGTGTTCACTTTCACCCAGCATTAGCAGATCTTCCACAATTACCTCTGTCTCATCAATATCCCATCAGATGGGGATGGAATGCTTTAGCATGCCTCAGAAAGTGGGAGGTGCAGTCTTGTATTTTCTTTTGTAAACTGAACCTGTCAAAACACCCAACTTAAATTCCAAATGTCAAAAGTAGCCATTCTCTTAAAAGCCTACATGTGACCTCCTCTCCTGTTCTCATGAAGAAACATGCTTTGTAGATTTTCCTCAAATCTTTTTACTCCAGTTTTGTTGTGAATATTTTGCCTCCTAGTCTATTTTCAGTCTGATGCTTGAGTTTGTTCAGAACAGCCACCACCATCTACTGGCTGGTATATATATCCCTTCTTAATACTAAAAGAGCTCTATGGTAGCATGTTTCTAGACAGTAAGGGAGTCAAATGAAATCAGATATCAGTTTGATTTACTACATTATTACAGCACTTTAAAAGATTAATCTTGTAAAAATAATTTTACTGAAGCTTATTAATGCATCTGATAATCTCTATCTGTCCAACCACAAATGGAACACCCTCTTCTGCCATTGCAACCTTCACATAAGGGACTTTAGATTATGTGACATACAGCAGATACAACTTATTTCCCAAAAGCTTATTAGCCTTCTCCTAGACTACATTACCTTCTGTTTGCCAGAAATCAGAAGGAATTTCCCACAACAGCTGTGTATTTATGAATGTCAATATATGATTTCTGTGCTATATGTAACTGGAGAATATGCCTCTCACTATTGCCTGACATTGCGTTTGCCTGTAGTGTAGGAAACAAAAGTAGTTGCAATGAACATTGTCCTCTCTTCTCCAACATGCTGAATATAAATTGTTTCCACTTCCAAGGGCTTTTCTGACCTGCCTACTTTTCTGCTTGTTAACTCTCATTTTATCTCAATAGGAGGTAATTCCCATTTCTGCTCAACCCATGTCTGCCTGCCTTGCCTTCCATTAGACAAAAAACCATCTTTGGGCTTAGTCCCATGCTGCTCTCACTCTTACAAAGATGTCTGTGTGAGCATCTGCAAGAAACCCTCATTATCCTCTTTCAGCCAAAACAGTAAAATGAAAACACATCATATGCCCATTGGAGTGCTATTAATCGTAAGCATGCCATAGCTGTAAAAAGGTTCATGCAGCTCAGATGTCATTTAGAATTGTCATGGTTAGGTTTTTTTCTTACCCAGCATTACATAACAAATATTTCACACATATGATGAGACCCTGCAAAACAGTGTCACTTCATCTTCATCATTACACATTTGTCTGCCAGCTATTATAAATACATATTTTTCATCTGTATCTCTTTGGAAAACAAGTATGAAGGAAGATTCTTTTGTAAAACTCTTGTTTTTACTGTGTGCAGCTGCTGTCTGCATGTTGAGCACTTCTGCTTTTTTGTGACTACCTTCACTAAGGTATGTTTACCCCTCTGTTCTGCCTTTATGCTGTTTAATTAGCTGCATTTCTAGTTTTCACAGCTTGTTAACATTCATTTTTCAAAGTATATTTTTCAGTAACCCTGCACTATTTTCTCATCTAAAGCATAGTAATATCTGGTAATAACTTTGTTGCGACCAGGTGATGAGCTGTACTGTAAATAATTTGATTGGTCTGTTAACTGTTCAAATATTTATTATTTATCATATTTCTCTGTAACAGAACAACAGCTGCTTCCTCATGAAGAAAAATGCTCCTTTTCTTGTATGACAGTCCTTCAATGATTACAGTAGTCTTCATATCCATTTAAGTTATTTCTGTTCCCATTCATGCTTGCTTTAACACTGTTGAGAAGACCTTGTAAGCACACTATTGGGAAATTTGTTCCTCTCTCCTGACTAAGTGTATCCAGGCAGTGTAAATGTACCTACAGGTTATACACTGTTTGCTTGTGTGTGCGTTTGTACTTGTGTGCAGGTGTGCAATTATATACATGATTGCATACATGTTTAAAGGAACCAGGACTAAATGTAAACCATGAGTTGTCATCAGCAGACAGTCAACTGTCAGCCAATGGAAACTCATGCCAGCTGCAGCAGGAAGATCCAAGGCACTGTTCTTCAGGGAAGTGTGAGACTACAGACTGGCCACGCACAGGATGCCCCAATGTTTTCTTATTCCCTTTGTACTTCTATAGTAAACTGTCAATCAGGGATAGTTTACAAACTTGGGAGATTAAACTTTGATGTTAATAAATTAATTGTGAGTAGAATATTTAGAAAAATGACAAACAACCCTGTAAAAGGATGGTCTTTACATGGTCATCTTAAAAAATTCATTGTCTGACAAGTAATAGGACAAGAGTGAACATCACTGTGTAGAACTCTACCCACTCTAGACATCTAAAATATACCCTCCTGGAAGGAAAGCATCATGGGGAACATCAGTTGTCCCCGTGAGAACCGATAATGAGATAGAAGTTCTGCAGGACCAGCAGGCCTAGAAAAAGGCAAAGACAGCAGAAAGTGCTCACCATTTGCAGAGGACCTGCAATGAATTTTAAACATGTCCCCAGAGCAAGATACCAAGGCTCCTCTCATTACACTCTACAATTGGCTTAACCTTCAGAAATGCTCCCAGCTGAGACTTGGATGTGCTTGGTTGCTCTGAAAATGAGAAGGCTTGCTTAACTGGCAAAAATTAATTAGTCCTTTATTAATCAGATAACCTGAGTCAAAAATGTATAATCAAGCTGTGTATATGAATTTTGGACATGTCTAGAAAATAATTTACTTGGAAAAGAGTAAATTTTGTTACGTTCAATTCTGCCCGTTCAGCTCTAATTTATTATCCATTTAAACTCTTCCTATTAGATAACAAATGTCTCAATCATTTTTGCCCAAATCTACTGGAAATAGTAGAAATAAAGGTATAAAGTGAAAACAAAAACAGTTGCACATCTAATTCAGCATTTTGTCAAAAATGTTACATGCTTCAGAAGACAGCTCACATAGTAATCTAAGGATGTAAAGGTACTATAAATTTAAACAGCTTTCTAATCTTTTCACTTGAACATTCTCCTGAGATGAGAGAATTAATAGTCCTTGTAATTACCAGGGCAGAAAGTGTAACAGCAGATGTCTATCTTCACTAATTGTCTAAAGCTCTTAGAAATTTATGAAATTATTTACATCACTAAAATTCTTCACTATTACTTCCATAGATTAATTATCCATTAGACTAAATATGATTAGACCTTCTTGACCCAAGCAGTAAGCAGTAATTGAGGGGTCCTAAAGGTGGTGGAGTTGTCACTGAGAGTAAAAAAAAGATTGCATAATCAGCCAAGTCTTTGATGTAAACCTGTCTGTCCACAAGGAACACCCCAGCTTTTATTTCTCTTAGAATAATTGTACTCTGCCTTCCCAATGCCATACTCGCCATTTTTTTTTTGTTCTGGATGTGTCTCTGGCTCTCTCTTCTTTGTTTGATTTTGTTATCCTTGTTACGCTTCTTTCTCATGCCTAGACACCTACAATACAAAAAAAAAATCAGTACCCACTCTATCTGAATGTCAGTGAAACTTTATTTGAGGCATGAGGTCAATATTGTCTCATATTTTTGCTTTGATCCTGTGATTGGGTGTTGCATCATTTGTCTCAAGTAACTGATTCTGCTGAGAAGCTTGGCTGCTTTTCCCAGTCTAGTTGAACAGAAAGCAATCATCACACCCACCAACACACTGTATCACAACAGTTCTTGTTGCCTTTTTAAATGTTGGTTTTTGGGTTTGTTTTTGTTTTTATTTCCAGAGCATGTTTTTATTCTTGTATTATATAGACTGGTCTGCTTTCCTTTTTACTATCTATTCTTTTCCTTTCTGAAATGTTTCTTGTGCTATTCTTTCCAAATCTAAGTTTCCTCATCCTTTAGCTTTCATTGCTCCAGTGAAATCTCATTAGTGATTTTTACCCATGTTACATTTGTGACACTTCTACGTATCCTCTTTTTGAGATGAAGGAATCTGAATGTACCCACCATTTAAAGAGAGAATATGCTATCCCTACATAAGTATTATTAATTCGGGGTTTTTTTCTCTCCTCTTTATACTGTCTCCTGGACTATTTGCTTTTTGGTTTTTATTTAAAGTTCAGCTGTGATTCTATAATGTAACAATATACAATAATGAATCATTGCTCTGTAATAACTCTATCACAGTTTCTAATCTTCTCCACATCTTCCAGAAGCCCTCCTCACAACTCAAGTATTTTCTTACTCTTAATACAGTAGTTTCTCTTCATGCATTTCAGTGTTTGTTGCAGGAGCTAATTCCAAACACGCTGCTACAGCTGGGGCCCCAGAGTGCAAATCATTGAATGTCAGGGGCTGGAAGGGACCTCAAAAGGTCATCTAGTCCAACCCCCCTGCCAGACCATGATCACCTAGACCAGATCACACAGGAATGCATTCAGGTGGGTTTTGAACGTCTTCAGAGAGGGAGACTCCACAAGCACCCTGGGCAGCTCTTTCCAGTGCTATGTCACCCTCACTGTGAAAAAATTCTTCCTCATGTTTACATGAAACTTCCTATGCCTCAGATTCCACCCATTGTCCCTTGTCCTGTCATCGGGCATCACCGAGAAGAGTTTGGCTCCATCCTCCTGGCACTTACACTTTATAAACATTGATGAGGTCACCCCTCAGTCTCCTCCAAACAATATAACTGAACTGGTTCCGTGACACATTTATCCAGAATAGGCATACACTGGGAAGGTGCTTCCTGCAACACCTTTTGGAATATATAGCAAACTGGTAGGGCTAAATTATTCATCCTCTCTACCATACAGCTACAACTGCATGACTCCAGAACTGTGCAGAAACCACAGAAGGAAATGGCTATGATACAGACTCTCATGGCAAATGCTACCACTCTATGTAAGACACAGATATTTCAGAGAAACATGAGCATTTACTGCTCGATTCTCAGAATTATGATGGAGAACACTTCTCTACCTTTAATAACAGGTACTATGGATGTTCAATACTGTGGACAACATTAACTTTATCCATACAAATAGCAAGGAACTATATGTGCATTTGAGGAAGAGATGTCATGATTCACCTTTCAATGACCACACTTGTCTCAGCCTAGACATTGTATTTACAATCTTTCAGTTCATACAATGAACATGAAGGGTATTTATGACTTGTCTATTCAAGTATTTACGTATTAAATGGACAAAATATTGTCCATTATCAACAATGGCAGTGTGGCTGTTCCTCCTCTGGAGACAGAAAGTATTAATAAACGCTCTTTAGCAGTGTTATTCATGACACAATGTTTAATATCATGCGTGTGCCAATAAAGTGTCACATATCATCACATAATGGTTTAATTTTAAGGCGGGAAAAGTTTAGGAACTCAGCTGGTGTGGGACCCAGCAGTTGAAGCCCATGATCTGTTATAATTATTTTTTTTTCTAATCCAATAATTGCAAAGTAGTGAAGGTTTACAAATGAAAAACCAATATCACTGACTTTGAAGAAATGCCTAAAAAGAAGTTCCTGTTCCTGTACACAATGCAATATCAAGGGAAGTGTTGAGGATTCATATTTTCTAACCAGCAAACCTTGGTTTCCCTGGTGGAACATTTTCATATCCTTCACATCCCACCTGCTTATACAACTGGGTGTTTTTGTAGTTTTGTTGTTGTTGTTTGTGTTTTTGTTTTGTTTTAGTTTTATATGACACCTGATAGGGACTCCCTATGCAGTACTTTCGAAAACTCAGATAAACTCATCTTTCCAGACCCCAGTTTTTCAGGCTTCTTAGGGCAATTTTATTTTCATCCAACCTTCTACAATTCGGACCAAGACAACTAAAATCGCAATAAATCCAGGATCTGTGCTGGTGGAAGCGCGCTGCGACCGGCGGGTCCCGGGCCGGGATGTGGCGCCCGTCTCCTCAAACCCCCGCCCGCCCACGCTGCCGCACCGGGACGCGCCCGCCTTCGTCGGCTGGAAGCAGCGCTCGCCTCAAGCGCAAAGCGCTGGGATGAACCGCGCAGGTCCCGAGGTCTGAAGGAAGACTCGCTTCTCTTTCAGGCAACAGGGGGGTTTTAGTGTGTGTGTGTTCTGAGATGCTACAAATAACTAGGAATTTGAAATGAAATCTGTGGGCATTTAAAGAAAAAAAAGAGAGAGAAAAAAAGTAACAGCTGCGGTGGTAGTTACAGCGCAGCTGGGGGACACGCTGAGGACCTGCTGCTTTTCATGACTTGGTGTTAATTTATTTAATTTGCGCTGTACGCTTGGCATTTGTTGGCCATAACACAAGCTGTCCATTTGCATTTATGAACACATAGAATAGGCTACCAATCTTTCTGACAGAAATTAAGCAGGAACTTGGACTAATTTTCAACCCCCGTCCTAAAAACAAGTACCATGGGAAAGGAAGACTTCTGTATAGAGAGAATAACGCAAAGCAGAGTCTGTTCCGAATAAGCATGACAATCCAGAAATCGGTGGCAAAAGACCACGGTTAGGAGTCAAAATCCTGGTTAACTCCGGAATTTTACTGTTTTTCGGAGTGCCTTCGCAGCACACTCACCCCCCCACCCCCCTCCCCCGGTCGCAAATTTTCCTGGACCAGTCCTGGACCGGACCGGAGGGCTGCCCTGACTCTACAGATTCCCACCGGCTGTCGGAAAGCTCTCCAGCCGCCCTCACCGATTAATGAAGGGGTTGTAAAACATCTCAAAACCCTTTCAGAAAGCGCCGGGTCAAGTTTTCATGGCAGAGATACTCTGAGGTGCGGCTTGGCGAGCTGTGCCCCGAGCCCGGTCTGCACCCCGAGGTATGACGGCCGCCGCTCCACCGCACCCCACGGAGCCACACGGCCTCTTCGCCCCCCGCCACGACCGCACCTCCGCGCAACCGGTTGCCGTGGCGCCGCCGGCCGTGGTCTCGGAGCGGCTTGCGCGACAGACCAAACGCAGAACGACGGCTGAGAAGAGAGAGGGCAACTGGGCGCAACCAGGCGTGGAGCGCCTGTCGCACTGAAACGCTGCCCACCCAGGAGAAGAGGATCAAACGCAGCCCTCTCTCCCTCTCCCCGCACGCACGGCCCCACAAACACATGGAACAGCCCAGGTCCCAGCTTTGCATAAAGAGAAACTCCCACCGCGGCAAAACCTTGTTGAAGCAGAGCTGCGGGAGGCAAATCGAGCGAGCTGCTGTGGAAGGCGGCCGTCTCGGCGGCGCGGCTCCAGCCGACGGCAGGGCTCGCACACCGGTGGCGATTTCTCTCCCCTCGGCACTCCTCAGTGCTTCCCGTCCCCACGCCTACACCCCCGCCCGCTAGCCCAGGTTTTCCCTCGTCGCCCCCGAAGTGCTGGCCCCCACCACAGGCGGGCAGCTCGGCGGTCCCGCTGCTTCCCGAGTGGCTCCCCAGGCTCCGAGAGGGAGAGGATTTCAAAGCGGGCTGTGTGCCTGCCTCCCCTCCGCTCCCTCCGCACGCAGGGAAGGCAAAGGAAAAAGTTGCGTTTTCCGGCCGCCCACGCCGTCGCTGCCCGCCCCGCGGCGACGGCAGGACAGGCCCGGCGGCAGCGAGCGGCAGGGCGGAGGCCCGGGGCGGCGAGGCCAGTACCGGTACCTGTGCCGCCGATGCCCTGGCGGGCGGTCTCCAGGGGGAAGATGCCGGCGCACTTCTCCCGCTCCACCTGCCCGCCGAGGCACAGCTCCGAGATGATCTGCAGCGCCTTGTGGCAGAGGCTGCCCACGCCGTCCTCCGCGGCGAAACTCATCTTCTGCCCCGGCCGGCCACCTGCTAGGCCATGGCCAGCGCGGGACGGCTCCGCGCCCCGACGCGCGCAGCCTCCCGCGGGGAGAGGAGCGGGGCGGAGCGGCAGCGGCGGTTGGAGCGGAGCGGCGAGCGCGGCGCGAGTGAACCGAAGAAGTAGAGAAGGGAGGGGGAAGGGAGAAAAAAGAGCGGGGCGGGGGGGGGGGGGGGGGGGGGCGGGGGGGGGAGGGGGGGGAGACGGAAA
>JANHGL010004315.1:103982-119354 GCA_024611195.1 Ceyx melanurus | reverse complement strand
TTCTAGGTCCCTTCCAGCCCCTAATTTCTGTGATTCTGTGATTCTGTGATTCTGTGATTCTGTGATTCTGTGATTCTCATCTGAGAATTGGTCAGGACAAGAAGTATAATCTAACTTTTTAACAGATAATCTATATAGTTATTTCAACATTTTTCATTTCTGAAATTTCCTGTTTCTCCAGAGCTGTGAATGTTGAGCCAGGAATGCAGAGAGCTGAGTATTTTATATGAAGAATGTGTCTTATGGATCATATGGGCTAACACACTTTTTTTTCACAGCAATCATTATCTTTAACATGGAGGTATATACTGGATCAGTGGTCCTTTTTTCAGGCCTCATGAATATAAAGCTTCAGTCGGGTTGCTGAGAAAAGACAATTTATCCATTATATTCATTTCTGATTCATTTTTGACCTGATTTGTGAATAAGAACGTGAAGGAGTTGCTGAGTCCACAGTCTAGTTTTTGTAGCAATCAGGTGATAAATTATGTTCATTTTTATTTAAAGGAGAAAAGATAGACTCAGTTCATCAAAACAATTTTCTAACTCATGTGCTTCTATTTCCCTTTTGCAGCTCCCCACTAGATTGGTCTAAAAGCTTAAAACATTCTCCAGCAACATAATGTTTTCCTCCCTTACCTTTACTGGTTTTTAATTATATTTTGCTTTTAAGTAGGCATAAAAATAACATTGTAAAAGTTGTCTGGGTAAAGGCAGCAGGACTAAGGCCTAAATTAAGGCATGCCATTTTTCTCAATTGTCACTTTTAGCACCATGCTGTGTTTTTCTTTCTGCACTAAGGTAGTCTTAAACAAGTAAAAGGGAAGTTTTCTTTGTTCTTGAGCTGAGTAAAAATTTGCCACACCAGGTTTGTGTTCACTCTTGGTTAGAAATTCAAGCCTTTTTCACAGGAATAGGGGATGAGTCATAGGGGCTTTTCTGTCTAAGATTATTAAGTGAAGCATTTTGCAGTCTGATCTGGAAGAATCATGCTTATTGAGACCACAGGAAGGAGGAGAATAATGAAGAGGTGACTGGAAGAATTTATAAAGTTTTTACTATTCCTTTTTTCCATTTTTACAGGTGAATAACTTATTCCCACACATGTAGATCCAATATCCCATTAGACCAGTCAAAATATTGAGGAATAGGTTCAACAGTCCATTAAAAGGCAAGTTTTAATTTATGGTAGTCTGATATGGACTAATGGGAAAATTAGTTTGCTTTGTAAGTGGCTGAATGAACCCACACAGTCATCATTTTCCTCCAGTATGGATTTGAATAGTCTATTTATTAGAGGTCTTGTGGATCCTAAAAACATCTCTATACTTGGAGGCAAAACTCTTTACCTGGGGAGTGCTCTGCCCTTTGAGATACTTGATATCCTGTTTTGTGAGTTTCATCCAGAAATGTGGTATTTTCTCATGCAGCTATTAATGCAGATGTTGCTTTTTTTTTAATGTATAATTATATCCTTTTACATGTGGATATAACAAACCCATTAGATGTTTTTCAAGTACTGGATAAAGTATGTACATGTAGGAAAGAGTGGCAAGAGAAGATGCAGGTAGAGCAAAGTGATCTGTGAGCCTTCTTGCACCATCATCTTCTGTGGAAAGTTCTCTTTTGTTACAACAGTGAGTCAAAGAATCATAGACTGAGTCAGAAGGGACCATAAAGATCATCTAATTCCAACCCCACTGCCATGGGCAGGGACACCTTCCACTCGAACATTTTGCTCAGAGCCTCATCCCTCCTGGCCTTAAACACTTCCAGGGATGAGACATCCACAGCTTCTCTGGGCGATGTACTCCAGAGTTTTACCACCCTCATAGTAAAGAACTTCTTCCTAATGTCTAATCTAAATCTACCCTGCTCTTGTTTAAAAAACTCTTCCCCTTATCTTATTACCACAGGCCATTGTAAAAAAGTCCCTCCCCAGCTGTCCTGTGGGGTCCCTTCAGACACTGGAAGGCTGCTGTAAAGGGTCCCTGGAGACTTCTTGTCTCCAGGCTGATCAGACCCACCTCCCTCAGCCTGTCCTCATAGGAGTGGTGCCATGTGTGTATTTCCAATTGTGCTGAGTATTTTTTATGACTTTTCTCATAGATAATTCAGTGGCACCAGTTTTTGAAAAAAAACCCCAAAAAACCAAGAAAACCCCCCCCATCCAGAAACAGATCATAGGCTTTTTTTATGTACTTCTATTTAATCAGAAATATTCTGGATTTGTTTTCTATGATGTACACCCTGAACTGCGTGTATGTTGGCTGAGCTATATCATTATGTCTCTCTTTAGTATTATCTATGTCCTTATCTGCCTTGCATTATTTCTTAGGTTTTGTATCTTAGTGTCCCACACAAATTTCTCAGTAATGTAGGAAAAAGCAGTATCTTATCATTTAGTCAGGAAAGGGTTTTTTGTTAAGATTAATTTGTTAACTAATGCCTCTAAAGCCCTTTGTAGTTGTAAAGTGTCGTTAAGGCTTGTTTAATAAGATGTGTGTTTGTTATATTCCCTCCCACCTTACCTCAGCAACTTGCATGACCAGGCCTTTCCTGGATGGGTCATAAATAGCTCTGCTTTACCTGCTGCCCAAAGTGGTTTTTACTGGAATCTTCATAGAAGAGACACCATCATATCCGCCTCTTTTGGTAACTCGAGATCTGGGGAGTTAGAAGAAGTTAATCCCCATGATCCGTACTTCTTGGATGTACACAGATTGTAAGACATAAGCTCCACAGCATTTTTAGAAACTAAGAGGAGTCAGCAAAAATCTGCAGACAGTTTGGTGAAGAGAAGGCAGCAGATGTGAGTCAGGGCCGCGCCGCGTGCTGGGGGTGCTCCTCTGCCACACTGCGCACTGCTGAAATCACCTGCAGCCCTGCAGCCCCACTTTAGCTCAAATTGTACTGTGAATAGTTTTCACTTTCTAATTAAAGCAGAGGCAATGTCTGTACAATGCTAGGCGAGGACTTGTGACACTTGACTTCATCAACCTGATCTGCTACCTGCTTCTTTTGCAGCACGGGCCGCTGCTGGTTTTATTCCTTCTGTTCCCATTTCTGCAATGGGAATGATGCCCCAAGTGCCATCCTGCCTGAATAAATATGTTGCATATTGCAAAGCGTCCTGCTTCTCTAAGAAAGATTATCATAAAAGTACATAAGTATTGCGAGATAGGTGGTCCAGCATCAACTTATTTCTGTTTACGGACTAGTACTAGTAACATGATCATTAGCAATCGCTAATTAGCTGATAATCACAAAGACTATTACGACTTCAAGCAGGAGCAACACAGTTTTCATTGCGTGCTTTGTCTTGCCACAAACAGTAGCAAGAGAAGTGTAGTTCTTTCTGTTTTTTATTTGTTGGGTTTGGTTTGTTTTTTTGTTATGTAATTACCAAGCCACTTTTCTTGCCTTAGCATCGTTTTGGGTTAGATGTTTATGGGAATGGCTCACTAATATTTGCAGGAACATGTCTGAAGGAGATTTCACTATACACATGGGGAAAAGCTTTGCGGTAACTGAATTCAGAATCTGGTCCTTATAGTCACTTTTGACTAATTAGAAATACACGAAGGATTAATTGGTTTGTTGCATGACTAAGAATATGGCTCAGCATATACTCTGAATATCTTTGGAGATGATTAGATACCCAATTTCATCCTTCTTTGCACCAGTGTAATTTCAGCAAAATGAGTATCAATCCTGTATCATTTAAATCCCGAGTGCAAGGATGAATCCACATAAAATAATTTCTGATTAAACACATACAGGTTTTATCAGAGCAGAGTGAGTCATCACTGTCAAGGCCTGATTGTAAAAATTATATAAAATAAAATGTAATACATGATGGTATTAAGCTATACAGAGGGGAATAGTAAGATATCACAAAGCAACCATGCGTGATATCAGATGTGGTCATTTGTCTTCCTTTAAATGATAAGCTCTGACACCACTTCATTGTCCGTGCCCCACTGAGCAAGTGTCCATGTAAAAAGGAATTTCTTAATGTGCCAGAAGGCATTGAAAAATGTTCCCCCAGATTAGGAACAAACACAATTTTATATAAGTATGGAATTGTAAGGAAGAAATCCTTTCCTTTTCAAAATACTGCAGTGTCTGGAAATGTGCAGGGTAACTCTAAGTGGCTTTCACAAATTTACTTTTTTTGTGTGTGTGTGGTTTGGTTTGGTTTTTTTGGTTGTTTTTTTTCTTAAGCAATTAGTTCTAGAGCTCAACACTGCAATTTGAAATGACAGGAATCATATAAGTAATTTATTTTGACCCCTCATTATTCACAACTGAATAATTCATCTTCTGGGATGAAATTCTGATTTTTCAGGTATTTATGTTTAACATCAGCAAGAAACTTATAGAAAACTATATCTTTTTTTAATTTATTTTTTTTTCTGATGAAGCTGGGTTTACCCTGAAAGATGATGTTGGTACTTTAGGGGGACATGAGGTGAAATTCTCATGTGATAGCTGCTTTGTTATTAGAAACAGTCAGAATCTTTACTCTTCTGCTATTTCAATGCTCCTACACTCTCCCAGTCTGCACAATGAGGATAAAAGCACCCATTGCTTCCTTGCAGGGGTAGTGAGAGATACAATTAACAAATGGCTGTAAAGAATATTGTAGTGGATGTGTACAGAACAACACTTTATTTGCAGATATTTTACTGATAATGCTTTTTCCTTTCATAATTGCTTTTACTTATAGGATAAAATACTTTTATGGCCTGCAAGGTAGTTTTGCACAAAAGTGCTCAATTATTCTTGTAGATATCTATGCTTTTACAAACACTGTGTATTCAGTAGTGATGCTTTCAGCTTTGCAAGCACAGGTTACACATTGGTGATTAATATTTTGTTCCATATATCTAATTACCTGTGGCTCTATTTCTTTTTAGTGAATAGTGTTCTACTCTGTAATTGTCCCATTACTCTCTGTAAGAATAATCTGTTTATGGAATACAGTGCTGATCAGTCTTTTAAAAACAAAGTTAAGTTATCCAGTTTTAAAGCTAAACACTTGAAAACTAGAAATTGCAAGATACTGAAATTGCCTTGTGGCCTTAAATTATTTTCCTTATACATCTTCATTGTGATGCTGTCTTCAGTTACAAAATCAACTTTTTCTTTTTTTTTAATCTGGAAACACATTTCCTTGAGGGTATTCAGTAGATGTATCAAGGGCAGAATTATGCTTACATCTACTTACATATTAAAATGAAGATGAATTCTTATTTTGCTTGTTTAACTTTACAGCTTTTATGACTTTGACTTATTAAGAGGGTCTTTTTTTCTATAGCTAATTATTAATTAACTAACATGACAGGTGGATTTTGTAAATAACTTTTGTTAAGCTGCAAAGGTAATATCTTGTCCCTGGCATTGAAAACCCAGCAATAACTTCCACTATATGGAGAAGCTGCAAAAGCATCTGCCTCTGAGAAATGAAAAGCCAAAATTTGCTATTTAAACTCACAAACTATGGTCTAGATACCCTATACAAAGAGATAGGTTTGAGAAATGTTTGGATGTTTTGCATTCCTAGGACACTTTTTCACTTCAGAAAGAAAAATCACTGTCTGATCCTGTGTTTTTTATGCTGTGCAATTTCATTAATTGGTACATATAAAAATTCACTGAGCAGAAATAATTTTCTAGTTGGGAATTTTTCTGAAAATTAACAAACAGGAATTGTCAGCAGTACACCACAGAAATACTGTTCTAGATAGTTATGTGGGTAAGAAATTCACACTTTGTGTGTTCAACTCTGTATTTAGTCTTGTGGTGATTTTAAGAGCAACCATATCCAAATCTAAGAGACCTCACCCATACATGAAATTTTAGATTTCTGATTTAGCAGATCTGAATTTCATATACTGACACTTAATGTTGTGTATCTGGGTAGAACTTAATAAAATGACCAAATAGTTAACCTACAAACTGGAGACCATCAGCAAAATTATTCATTAAAATACTGTTTAAAAAAACTTATTTCTTCATTACCTAGAGTGAAATATTCCTACAGTATCTGCAAAGTAATAAACATGTTTGGTGGTTTGCTTGTTCTTTTAACTTGCAGTACTGTGTGTTTTTTTCCAGAGTCCTTAAAGAGATACAGGCCATATAAAGTACTCAATTTTATATGTTGTTGTGGAATGGAGCTTATAATTCAGAAGTAATTTAGATTCCTGTTTGTGGTTTGTTACTATGTGATTTGACACAGACACACACTGTCCGTGTTACATTTCTTTCACCTGGGAAAATTGGATAATGAACTAATGAAGGTTTTCTTGGCTAGTAATTCTCTTTTCAGAATGGGGCAATTACACCATCTTTTAGTATTAAATGTCTAGCTAAAAAAAAAATCAATGGAAAAATAAGGAATAAGGGCTACTTATAGTGAAGTATTGTTATTTTATATTATTTGTGTAGTTCTCTGAGAGTCTGAAATGATGCTGAAATGATAACAGTAAAAGAATTCTCTGGAGCTTTAAAACCAGCAGTTTAATGGCCACCTGATTTTTCTCTCAGCTGAAGTAATTCAGCACTATTCGTCTGCCTCCACACAAATGTAATGCCTTATCATTGCTACACTTACTTCTTTTTAGAAGAAAGATCATTCTGTGCATCTCAGAACTAGACATGGTTTGAATTCACATGGTTTCAAAGTTGTAAGATAGGGCTGGATTAAAGCTTCCAAGCAATTTATTCACAAAATAAAACAGGAGTTTCAGGGGCTGGTTTTTCTATTCTTACCCAGTTTTTTACTTAATCTGAGAATTCTTCAAAAGGACATAGAGAATCATTTGGACAATACTTCAAAATGTAATGTGCTGTGTAAGTGCTGATTTTTATTATAATGATGGTAAAGATGAATGGCTCTTCAGGCTCTCAGCTGCTTTGCAGACTTTAACCTACAAATTAAGGTAAATTTGGATTAAATATACACAACGTCTTTATAGTACAACTAGGCAGCTTGTGGGTTAAGAAAGACCCATGTTTTTCTGGTGTTTCTGAAGTGTCCAGCTTCTAAATTTGTACTGAAGAGAAGTAGCAAAAACTTTTTCCTGGATTACTTGGGATCTGGACAGTACTTTTTCTATTACTTAACTCTTTTTTTCTTTCCAGCTGTTCTATTATTAAGGAGGAAAACAAAACAAGAAACCATAAACTTGTTAATTTTCAAGTTCACTTACAAGGTAAAGTGTGGAGTGGTGTAATCATATGTTTCTCAATAAAAGATTTCTACTGTAGAGTTTGACTTTCAGTAGTGTATTGGCTAGTTCATCTGAAAGAATTATCATTAAGTGACTCTGATACAACATATTCCCTGGAAACGTTCAAGGTGAGGTTGGACAGGGTTCTGAGCAACCTGATCTAGTTGAAGATGTCTCTGCTCACTGCAGGGGGGTTGGACTAATTGACCTTTCAAGGTCCCTGCCAACCCAAAGCATTGTATGATTCTCTATTTTCTTACTTGATTTTTGAAGACTTCTTTCAGTAGATGATTTGTGGATAGTTTTAAAGGTTTCTATAAGTGACATCTTTGTTGCCAAACTACTCCAAAGAAGTACTGCGATGATGATTTGTGTCCACTTTTGTCTTAGGTAACATCTTTTAATGAAATTAAGCTTGACCTTTTCATGCTATAGGACAAAATAATCCTAAAGCTGCATGGAAACAGTCATCCCTAATTTTTGTGTGGAGGTGAAATAATTTCAAAATGTTATGGAAATGATGTACAGAAGGGAATCTCTTGCATCATTTATTATTTCTCTGATGCATTCTTGAATATAATTTCTAATATAACTAAATTTATTGTATACAATTCAGTGGAACATATGTGAATGATGCTGTATCTCAGACCAGCTGAGTGTTCCTCTATACAGACATCAAACAACAACAGTGCATGCATCATATATACATGTCTCTGTTCTTATTAGCACAATACTTGGAAGCTCCAACCCAGAAATAAACCCCATATTATTATGGATTCTATATTACAGAAGCTTTTGAGACAGAGATCCTTAGATAGAAATTTTGTCATGGAAGCAGCATCCCTAGTAATGATAAAGCAATAGAGTTTATGTCTCCTGAGGGTTTCCCCTGATAATACCTGTAGGGGAACAAATCATGGCAGGGGTGATGTTATGTATACTAATGTCTGTGCACTTGTAAGATGATGCAGGACAGACAAATCACTTTCTATATTTTTTTGTCCTATGTGTTATCAATGAAGAACAGAGTTACTTGTAATGCAGGTAGATGTTAAATGGTTATATGGTTTAGTACCCAAGAGAATGGTATAACCTCTGACATAGGTGACACCATTAGTGATACATAGGACACAACAGTAGTTTGCCCAATACTTAATACAAGGCCATTAGTCTCTGTAAATCTATACTGTCACCTTTTAGGACTTTGTAGAACTGCAGCTCTCTCTTATTGTTATTCTGCAGGTAGTTTTGCATGGGAATCTTTTTCAACAGTCGATTGTGCTGCAAATAGTAAAACAAATATTTGTAGGATGGGGCACAGCTAGTGTATTAGAGGAACTAGATGCATTAATTTATTACAGTATATCCAGTGTGGCCTTGGTCTGTCTTCAGACTATAGTCTGTTGAAGATATTTACATTTCTGTATCTCAGCTTCAATGAATTTTTGACAGCTGCTCAGACTGACATCCTTTGTATGAGTACACTGGGGTTGCATTGGCTTTGATGGCAGTAGCATGTGATATGTTTTATCTGTGTGATACATGCTTTGCCACATTTCCATGTGCTATCATGATTACTATACAGCAGAATTATACTTTCTTATTACAGTAATATGGTAATAACTAGTCAGATATTCTGGGAGAGCAGAATTACAAATGATTGATTATAAATCTATATACTATCCATTTAAAAAAACCCACTAAGTTTAAAAAAAAATATTAAAACCTAAATGTATAAAGTCCTTTTATAACCTGGTAGGAACTGTGTGACCTTAGGCACATGACACAGTTGCCTCTGCCTCAGCTAATCGGTCTGTGCTGCACACGTCATTACCACTCTGCACCAAGCCAGGCACAGCAACTTGCTCTGGATCTGATTTCCAGCAAGTATTGAATCATCTAATCCTCTGTCTTTTAAACTATGAGGGAAATGCATGGATGGAGATGGCAAAATTCACGTTGACATCAGTAAAGCCATGATTTTGCCCTATGCATTTGAAGTTATTTCTGTGACATTAAAGTACATGGAACTACTGCATGTATGTTCATCATACACACGTTGCTTCTGTGTGCATTGGGTTCTTTACTCAGCTGAATGTAGGTTCATTACCTACCATATGGTTTTATTTTCATTTGCCTCGTGCCTCTGATATTAAATTTAATATCCAAATAAACATTAGTTGTATACACTCAGCAGATGAACTAAGTGTAATCAGTGACCAGTGATTATAACTAGCTGGTAGGCAAATAATTAGGGTTAATCTTCAGAAGATTCAGAGGTATTTATGCATTTGCTTCCTGTGCTGTATGTCCAAACTGAAGCATCCTTATTTATGAGTATTTAGCATCTTTCATGAGGACTGAGCATTTTTTCTCACCGAAACATGCACGTCCTTTATTTTTTAACAATAAATATGCATTTGATCTGCTATTGATGAGAAGAAAAGGGCTTTTTGGTTTACTGTCTGAGAAAGTAATAGCTACTGAAACTTAAATTAAGCTTGGCCAGTAGTAGATTCAGTTTGTTGAACACTAGGGAATACTTAAAGGCCTTTTAGTTTACTTTTCCAAAAAAGAATGCAGAGAATCTGGTGTGAATCAGATATTGTTTAAAGGTTACTTGGATAGTTACGATATGAGTCAGGGAAGGAAGAGTGAAATTCAGTTTCTTTGTTTAGTAATCACCATGTACCATTTAGAAATAGATACATTTGTAAAGTCAAATGATTTTCCCTAATATCCCAGCAGTGTTATTTCTTTCTTTCTAATCTTTATAAACCCAAATATTTCTGCTTACTGGGAGATAAAACATTTGAAGGGAGTGGTGCACCTCAGGTGGGAGGAAGGCAGCATCTACGTGTTGAAAGCAAGCTCCTCTTACAGCTGGGTACACTTCCATTAGCACCCAGTACTATGTTTTTCTGTTTCAAGCAAAGAGGGAGGGCTGAAGCCTTTACAATAGAATTTTATTAATTGGTTGCATAATGTTATTTGAAGAAACCAGTGTGATATTTCCTTTTGTTTCATTCACATACATATCTACACATCATCAGTACAGAAAGAAATGCTGTCAGATTAGTCAGCGGAGAGCAGGCTGGATGCAGACAGATGCCAATCAAAGGCAGAAACTCCAATTCCAGTGGCATTGCTAAGCCTGGAGATGAATATTCGCTCGAGTTCACTTTGAAATGAAAATGTTGCCACAAAGGCCTCGTGCTTTCAGCTGAGGAGCCGCAGGGAAAGGGATCCACCTGAGGAGCACAGGTTTGACACAGTTGGACTGCATCCAGCTTTGAGTATTGCCGGGGTTCCTCTGGGAAGCTGGAGTCACTGCTAACTAATGAGGTCCATACTCTGTTCAGAGCGCTGCTGTCAGCATGTCACAGAGCAGTGGGGTAATATAAATAATAAGATTTTGCTCTGTTTTCTTTATTGCTCTTTGTGGCTTTTATTTTTAGCTCCTTGCTACAAGAGATGGGTCTCTGGATTGCTTGCTCTGGTGCACACACTTTCGCTGGCTGTCTCTCTCTGTCTCTTGACAGGTGTAAGGAGGATCCTAAATATAGAAGCCACCCGTCAGTTGGCTTCAACAATCAGCAAGCCCTGATTTAGCATTTCTCTTAACCAACTAGGCTCCAGAAGGGTGTTTCTTTTAAATGTTTGTAAATTTATTCAATTACAAGCTTTCTTTAAAATTATTTGCAAACCAGGTTATTTTACAGTGTGAAGAAAACCATAAGCAAGCATGTCTTAGAAATGATTGTTGTCAGGAATGGTTCTTGTGATAGAAAGGAGAAAAAAAAATATTTTTAAAGATCTTTTATACTTTAGCAGTGTAGGTAATGGTGCCATATCTCATTAGGAAAGACACTGACCAGGCTTCAGTTTTTAGATGAAGGAACACACTTTCAGACACAAATAACTGTACACTCCTAAGATTTTTTCCTGAGACTGAACTGCAAGTGTACTGATTATCTGGGCTTTACTCTGCTACACACAGAAATCAGGCATGTAGTGAGAAATGTGGTTGTCTGGGTACCAAATGTTTATAGTGCTCAATAGAAGTATTTTTAACACAGAGAAATATATTTTCATAATGTACATTTATTTATGCTTCTGTTGAGGTCAGCACAATACTGTTCTTAAGAAATAATTGGCCAATTATTGCCATTGCGAAGGCTTCTAATTAGGATATTTGAAAAAAAGCTGCATCACTGCACTAAAGACAATTTACACATTTTCAGTTAGTCTGTAAACAGACTTCTCAAAGTCTTTCTCTTCCTTATCACCAGTTAACATTAATATTCATAGATTTTTTATTGCAGTCTACAGAGGAGATCCTAAAATTCAGTATTTAATTGTGACAAGTGAGTTGCATGTGATGAAGAATCTTTTTGATACTGATTTGCTTTGATTTTTATTTTTTATGATTGTAATACACTTCTAGGATATGAAACATGGTGTTAGAGAAACACAAGTGAAGTCAGTGCCTTTATGTGACTCAGAAAGGCAGTAGTACTGTTTTCATGATAGTTGTAGTGGTTGCATGTGGTCTGTCTGGTTGTGAAAAATTCTGTAGCAAAATATAGCATGGGATTGTTATGCTTATGTAAGGTTTTATTTTTGGCAACCTGTTCTCCCTACACACAGCCATGAGAAACAACCTGTTCCCCCATTTATTTATTAAAAAAAAAATAAAATCTCTATATATTTTTAATTGGTATAATTTCTTGCAAGTTTCTGCCAGCTCTGGGATATCTGCTTTGGTGGTTGGTGGACAGTGATTCCAATGCTCAGAAAGATGTAAGAGAGATGCTGGGTAAAAGAACAGGACTGGCCTGAGAAAAGGAGATGGGGTTTAGGTAGAAGGTGTTAACAAGAACAGGATATTTGCTCAGGTTTGGGACAAGAGGACAGGGGTAGGTCTGACTTTCCTGATGCAGATAAACTCCAGATAGGCTCAGGCTTTACACTTGAAAATCCAAACTGCATCTAATGAACCCTTCGGGTGGAAGCTCCTCTGCATTTCACAGAACAGAACTTGAACCCTGTGAAACCTACTAGTTTGGGTTATAAGCTTGAGTTTTTGAGCTCAAGGAAAATGGAATATTCTTCAGTGTGAATTCATGTGATCTGACTGAGATTTATCAAAGGAGAAAACCAGAACTGCCATAAGCTGATAATGCAGTTACCTGAGCACAGCTTTAGCTGCAACCAGCAGCTGTTGTGGTGGGCAAACAAATCTTTGCTGAGGTATGAGCCACCACATTGGAAGGCAGAACTGCTTATTTAGAAATGCTTGTGCATCAAGTAATTAGAATGGTATTCAATCCTTAATCCTCCGAATTTATTTGTCACTATAGCACTATTTTTTTCTAGTTGGCTAGAGACACAGATAGATTCTTTCTGCCTTTGTCTTACTATTTGCTGAATACAGTAAGAAGAAATTTTATGTTGAATTTATTTTACCAGCCTTGTGTTTATTAGACAGAAGAGGTGGTAGTTTCATGAGCATTGTCCTTTGGTTACAGGAGAGGTGTTGTGTCTGTATGTCTTCATGGTTTTCCACCCTTTATCCAGGACAGAATTCACATACTCTACATTCACCTTTGTGTTTTCATAGTCTAGAAACATAAATGACTTAAAAATTGGGTCAGATAATTTTCCCATCAACCTCCCCAGGCATTAAATCAGGTCCATATCGGCATTATGTGGAAATATTTCCATTCTTGTGTATTGCATCATAAAGCTACATGAAGCAAAAAATAGTACACATTTTCCTGATCAAAGTGCTTCTAGCAAAAGATAAGAAAAAGAATGCATTTAGATTGTGAGAATTAAAAAACTACCTGCCTAATAAAAATTACTTTTAACCTAGCTAGCTACCTACCTATCTGTCAATCTTTTGATTTTTCTATCTTTCTTTCTATTTACAGGGATGAATTTGACTGTAAGAAATAATGCCTGTAACTGGATTAGGGGTGTAAGAAGGTTACCAAGAGCATGTAAGGTGACTTTGTGAGCAGAATGACTAAGATTGCTAGTGAAAATAAACCCTGGGGTCACATTACATGCTTGGCAATACTGTGCTCTAAGTGCAAATATGTGGAATAAAAAGAATCACTGGGAATCTGTAGTATTAGGTAGGGGTGGTTAACAGTGCTGATAGTGATACAAATATATGTTTGTCCAAATAAAGAGAGGAGGAACTTTAGAAGCAGAATTCATCATCTTTTATGCTGAAGTAGTTTCTGAAGTGATACTCACTTTTGCATGTACACATTTCGTGTACAATGGAGGTTTTCTTTCCCATCTCTGTGCTGGTCATTAGAGCCTGGCAAGAGCAGCCATGTGGATGATACACAAATCTCAGGCATTTTCAGACAGCAAAGTTACAGATAGGAGGCATAAATCTTGAAAAAAGCACAGTCAATTATGATTTTTCCACAGAGAAAAGGAGCCCTTCACTGTTTTCCAAACAGACTTGTGACTAACGGTTTGCTGTATAAATAATGGAGATCTTGTATCTTATGTGATATAGAAGAATCATCATCTCAAGCAAATGAAGAATTTACTTTTCAAAGGGCTGGATAATTTTTAAAAGTGGTTTTGTTGAGTTTTTTTTTACTCTCATTTAATAGTAGTTATATTACTAAAATTTGCATTTAAGCAATTACAAACCCTATGGGTAACATCAAATATTTTATTTATTGGAGTGAAAGTAATGTATGTCCTTGTATTTGAATTCTAGTCGCTGCTTTTACAGTTGATGTTGAACAAAATACTTTTCTGGGGTGTTATTCCCATACTCGTAAGTGCATTCATATTTTGGGTTTGTATGCTGTGAAGCTGGATTCTTCATGGCAAGAGTTAGATGGAAGAGGCCAAATTCAGTGCTGTCAAAGTAAAAGGTTCAGAAAACAGATGGGCAGGATGGCAGTTTTAAGAAGAAAAGAAGAACTGTGATCCTCATGTCTGAGTGCAAACCTACGCTGTGGCAATTACATAGTATCATCTTTTCTGTCATTTCTGGCTTAGGATTTACAGGATCTCAGAACCTGTAGGTCAGACATATGCCTCCTGTTTTCCTTCAGGAAAAAAAGGAAGGATCATTTTTTAAAAGGCTGATATTTCAGAATGTTTCTCTTTGTGTTATTGAGACTACTTTAGATGTTACGAAAATTATTGTTTAAGGAAAAAAAATCTGTCCTATATCTCTTCTAAGACCTCTTTTTGTTCTTTTTTCTATTGCTCTTACATGATAGTCTCCACAAAACCTTGTTCATACCAAGCTAAAACTCAGATACCACTTCTAACAAAAGTAGAAAGTCAGTACTTCAGGGAAATAGGTCCTACAAATTAAAATGGTAATCTGTATTAAGAGAAAGTAACATACAGTCAGACTATATACACAAAGTTGTATGTATTTTGCAAATGGTTTATAGATGTGGAGCTTTGAGTACTTAGTTCTATTTTTTTTTTTTGCAACATTCACCTAATCCTATTGTGCACAGCATTTGTCACCCAACAGTCAGAAGACAGGGTCTACTCACTCCAACCTCCTTTCAGGTAGCTGTAGAGAGTAGCAAGGTCTCCCCTCAGGCTTCTTTTCTACAAACTCAACAATCCCAGTTCCTTCAGCATCTTGCCACAGGGCTTGTTCAGACCACTCACCAGTTTGGTTGCCCTTCTCTGAATGTATCTTGTAGTAGAGACTAAGGAACTATGGGAATGGGATGAGGAGAATGAAAGGGACACTTACTAGCACTGTTGCCACGTGGCAGCATAACAGCTTGACAGTCCCAGTTTTGCAATTAGTCTTTTTAAACAGATATTTGTAACATCCTTTGAATCACGTGCTCAAACTAATCTTGGGTTGTTTAATTAAGGAATATAATCTAGATTTCTGGAATTGCTAGGAATCAATTAATAAAAACATAAGTAAATTCCATATTTTCACTACTTTATGTGCTTTTTTTTTCACATTAGTAAGTCAGTTTCTCAGTGCTAATCACACAGCAACATAAACACTGCTTGGTATGTAATCCTTTATGTTTGTCATCCAATGACAGGACGAGAGGCAATGGGTGCAAGTTGGAGCACAAGAGGTTTAGGGTCAACACAAGGAAGA
>JANHGL010004315.1:84746-103482 GCA_024611195.1 Ceyx melanurus | reverse complement strand
CTCAGGCAGGGGGGTTGGACTAGATGATCTTCTAGGTCCCTTCCAGCCCCTAATATCTGTGAATCTGTGAATCTGTGTTAGATTTGTTTACCTCTCCATGATTATGTTGCAGCAGGCAACAATTAAGGTATTTGTCAGTTTTACAGCCCTTATAAAGACTGCAGGCCTTGCAATCTAGAACTGTTCAGCTCTCAAGGGCCATCTGAAACAGGGTGGCAGGACAGCACAGCTTTGTGTTCACCGCGCTCCATGTGTTAGCTGTTGGTGTGGCACATTAGACTTCGTAAAGAAGTGTCAGAGATTTTTCTATCCTAGTTCCAGCAGGAGCCCCAAAGAGGATCTCTTCTGGAGCAGTGTTGATACCGTGTGGCTTAGGGCGAGGTGCCAAAACTTAGCACTTTATAAACAGTCACCACGTTTTCAGTGGTTCTCCTCAGGAGACATTTACTGCTTGTCAAAGTCAGCCTGACTAGAGGGACTGAAACACACATCCCAGAAGAGCAGTATGGGCAGGACTTGTGCTCACTTCCTCAGTCAGCTGTTCCATCCACGCTTTCTGGCGTTAAAGGTATTTATTTTACAGGTCCCCAGCCCCACTCTAATTCTTGAGTCTTTCAGGAGCAGCGTGTCAGTCCAGGACACGGTGCAAGTGGTGCTAGTGTTGCTGAAGAGCAATCCCAGCTCTGAGATGCAACTTCAGAGTGTCTGACATGCACGTGGCCACCTCTGAAGGATGGCTGGAGGCATTCCAAAATACTTGCTGGATGATGTCAGTAACTGTCTCTCCCTTTCTTTTTCCTTTTTAATGTGCTCTGTCACCTTTTGTAGATGTGATCTAACTCCAGGCACCCAGACGGTGATTCTGCTGCTGCAATACACTGTCTGTCCTTTACCCAGCTACTCCCTTCTCCTGCACAAGGGATGCAAAATAGTGGAGGCATGAGATGGGATGAATCTTGGCTGTGTTCTCAGTGCATTTGCAGTACAGCTTATCCAGTAAAGGAAGCTGGCAGATACGACTCATTCCTGAACTAGCTTGTGTGACGTAAAGTTGAATTTCTGAGCTGCTGCTGCTGCCCAGCTCTGACATCAGGCATCATGACAAAAAGCCAATGCACTTCTTCGCACTGTCAGGACACATTTCTTCTCTCTGTCTTTGAGGAATGGGTAATGGCAACAGTATAGGTCTGCAGACATCCAAGAACAAAGTGCTTCCTCTGCTACTTTAGACTGGCACTTGATTTTCTTGAGTCTCTCTTCTGAACTGCAAGGTTCTGTTACCTTTTATGACACAGGGTTGATGAATTAATTTCAGATCCTAATGCATTGAGATTCTATAGTAGGCACTACATAAATATGTTTCATAGACTAGTACCTGCATATAAAAAAATATATTTCTCCTCTCCAACTGCATTATAACAAACGTTTTTAAAAGTTCATCCCAAAGTATATTTATGACATATTTCCCTTTTTTCCTAGTGAGGAAAATTAATTGCCTGAGCAGAAACAGTGTGATTCAGGTGTTACTAAACATAGAGATTCCCCTACAAGCTGTCACATTTGTGTTGAAACCTCTCCTTGTCTTTAAGCAACTGAAAAGATGAAGCACCTTCTCTCTACAGATAAATAAAAGTGAGAAGCACTCTGCTCCATTTACACTGGAAGACAGTTGATCATAAAACTAGTGTTCTGGTACCTGGTTCTGGATTTATTCACTCTCAGCTTGTCATCTTCCTCAGGCATGGCATCGTCCTGGCAATTCTTCTTGGACTGTGGTGCTGCTGCTAAATCCATGACAGTTTCTCATGGATCAAGACTGATATGTGGCTATGAAGTCCAGTCAAGGGAATGTGGAGGCAGATTTTTAATAAAATGGAGTAAATATAATGAGATTAGTGGCAAACTATTAAGATAGCAACTCATCTGATCTGCTTGCAGTTTGAGCCTGGATCTGGTAATTAATTTACATATCAAAAGATTTCTCTTGAAAGTAAAATCTCATGCAAAAAATGTGGCAGGAGTTTTGTCAGTCTAAAATCCTACCTCAGTCTGAGCAGCTCAGTAGCTTCATTAAAGACTTAACTCTTACACATTAGCATTTGGGGTTTTTGCAATGCAGAAGTCAAGGGATTTTTAATATCAATGTGCTGCTGTGGTAGAGATTATTATAAAAATCATGTATCTTGGATGACCAAACCATAAATGCAGCTGATTTTTTCTTTTATTTATTTATATGCATTTTCTTTTTCTGGATTTGTGAATGAATCCTCAGGGACATATTTATCACAGATTTTAATAGCAGTAGAGATTGCAGTTGCACAGGTCTGAAAGTTGAGTATCTCAAAAAACTGTAGAGAAAATGCTAAGAAATGGGATTAAAGGAGGAAGTAGGGAAAGGGGATAACACATTATGATGGCAGCAGAGGCATACAAAAGGATTCAGATTCTGTACTTGGAAAATGTCAAAGTAATTATAAAATAGGATAAAAAAAGAACAGGACAGTACAGGGCCTACAGCAGCAAAACTTAAAAAAGACTTTCTCACACAGCATCCTGCAAAACTAAATGCAAATTCCGACTCTTTTGATATGAGTGTTGTGAGGTGTATCTTCAAGGCAATGGGTTAATGGAAAAGATGACTACTCAGTTTTCATCAGCCAAAATCTATGTTCCCAACCTCAGAACATTTGAACTTCATTATCCCCAAGCAGTTGTCAAACTGTCACCTTTGCATATCCCCAGGGAAGCATAACCAAGCATTAGTTAGTTAGACTTACAGTCTGTAAATGTGCAGGTCTGGACAGCATATATTTTAGAGCTCTAAAGGGACATCCTCTGTATCTGTGAAAATTATCTACTGTAAATCCAATGTGTCAGAAGAAATACTTGATATTTGAAGGAAAGGAGGAAAAAAAAAAAAAAAAGAGGGAAGGGAAGGAAAAGAGAAAAAGTAGCACAGAGACTGACCTAGGGAGAGATACCAAGCAATTACTTTCTTCTGGAAACTGTGTAAACAGTGTCAGGAGTTATTACAGAGTATTTCAGATGGTATTATGGAATTAACCATAAATACTATATAATATATAATGCAGCTGTTTTTCTTTAAATCTAGTAATTTTTAACAAAAGAAAATTGAAGAGGGAATTGGGTAGTTGAATAACAATAGTCTAAAATTGTCCTTTGAACAGCGTGGAGGTTCTGTGAGCATTCGGAAAGTAGCAAGTGAACAAACCTGACCTTGCTGCACAGTGTCTTAGAAAGATCTGTGCAATATTTTCATTGTTAATTCATTATAAAACACTTTGAGAGGAGGAGAGAAAAGAGCATATAAAAATGGTTTGGGAGAAGAGCTGTTTGGAAACTGTTGAGAGGCAAAAAAGGGCAGCTAAAAAAAGGCAGAAGAGTAGCCACATTATAGGAACCAAGACTGTCTCTCAGAAAGAAAGAAAAGGTCTATATTTATAGGAGCATCTGTACATTTTCCAAAGGGACTCTGTGCTTCTATATGTGAGATTATATTTGAGATTATTTGAGATTTTTGTAAAAGTAACCATTCAGCAAGTTTGGAAAACGAGTTTGCTTTGCCATGTCTTGCATACCTGTGCAGAATAGACATAAAAGTATTGATCTTATAACCTCTAAATTAAAGACATTAAATGTAGACTTACAGACACTTTACTTGTTAGTGCATGTGATTTCTGTCTGCAGCTTTTTAGGAAGGATATGAGTAGAAAGAACTGGAGAAAATACAAGGAATCTTTTTAAAGATCTAAAAATTGCAGTGTAAGTCTTGGGAAAAGGTTAAAAAAAGCTAAGTGTACATGGCTCAGAAGAGAGAAGACTGTGGTCATATGGTCATGGTCTATATATATACCTTTGAGGTAATGATATAAATAGGGGAAGTTTTCAGAGGTTCAGAAGAAAGTGGTAAAAATGGTTTCAACAAAGGAGCAGGGAGGGAGGTGTCCCCAGGAGGAGAAATGTAGGCACTGTGATCAGACATAGTGTTTGAGTGGTGCCAGGACAACCCTGGCGTGAGCTAACTCCCAGACAGTGCCCAGCCTTGCTTCTGAGCACAGCCAAGTAAACGTCCTGCTCGCAGTGAACATGAAGTGAACCACACTATTGGAAGTGGGAAGAGCAAGAGAACTGAGGTACATGGATGTGGTTGGTCTGTGTTGATGCTGTCAAGAGTCAGACAATGGTCCCTTGCCTCTTTTGTTTAGGATTAGAGCTGTTCTCCTACCCTTCGTTTTTGAGATTTTAAGCTCTTAAACTATAAACTCTGTTTGGAAGCATCAGTATTTCATAGCTGTAGGAGTGTCATTGCTGTTTAATAACAGAAGTCCTTAAAGGTAAATAGATCTCATTTTACTCTTCGCTGGCCACAGCAGTCTGCTGAGGGCCAAATACCAGAGTTTTGACTCTGTTTATTTTGGATTCTGCTCAGGAAAATCTTGAATTTATAGAAACATTTACAGAAGGGAGGAAAAACTAAACATGTAAAACTGTTACTTTAAATGTATGCAAACAAAACATTATAGCTGTCCCTTCCACCTCTGCTAGTTTGTTCTGCTGGAAAGATGGTTTCTATTTCTGATTAGCCCCTGATGATAATTGCCATCGACCACCTTTTAAAATTTCCAACAGTCTTTTCTCCTCTGTTGTCCATAACAGAGATATTACAATCTCAATGGCCAGTATTTCTTTTTTCCTCTTTAGGTTTGACTTTAACCTCATTTGCTCTAATTTATCAGCAAACTTGACAGTGGTTAGTCTGTGGTGAGGTGCTGTGAGGTTTGCCTGGTATGTGTACTGCCTTGCTGTCCTGTCTGCCTCTATTGCCTTTGGGTTTGTTTTGTGTTCTGTGTGAAATGGGACACTCTGCCCACAACACCAACATGGTGTAACTGTATGCAGAGGATAGCAACACGACTCGTGGTCAGTGAGTGTGACTGTTACAAAACAACAATACCAACAGCACCATCCTTAGCATGCAGGTGACTATTTGCTGCTTGTGTCATGTCTTCCATGTGAGCTCAACAGGATAAGAGCCAGCTGTAGGTGAACATTCTTGATGCATGTATTTCATAGCAGAGACTATACTGTGGTCACAGCTACCCTATAAAACCATTCTCGGAGGATGGGCATGAAATTATTTCATGATGTATTTATGGTGTGATGGTGAAATGTGGCAAACTAGACTCTGTGTGCAGGAGATATATGCCTTAGAGTTCATAATCACATTACTTTTCTCCTTTGTTGAAAAAATGATAAAGAATGATAAATGATAAATCACCTAATTTGACCTTCAGGTTAATATGACACCTCACACAGTAATGTCTACAGTCAGCACATGACCTCTCCTCCAGCTCTGGGATTACATGTTATTAGAGAATTTCCTGACCAGTTGAGAGCACAGAGTTCAGTAAAGACTCAGACTCAAAGGATGAAGAGAGCAGTGATTAACCATATGCATTAGGCATTTTATTTCCATTCATCTTCTTTAAATAAGAGCACTTTTTCAGGCCAGTCTTGCGATGAAGAGGCTGAAAGAGAAGAGGCCAATAATCTTTTCCTGATTGTTCTTCAGGCTGTTGGAGCCTGAGCACCACAATGTCCTTGTTTATCCCTTCTTTTATCTCGTCTGCATTTTATTCAGCATGTTTTCTCCATTGCTCAGTCTTACAGAAGCTTCTTATACATGTCCTTTTCAGAAAGATGATAAATTTTGCTGTGTCCTGGGATTCAGAAAGACCTAGCTTATGATTGGACCTTGATTTTGACCATAGCACTCTGCAGAAGGGATGCATTAAAGCTAAAAGATCCAAAGCTTTATGTGTTAGATTTGAATAAAGAAAGCATAGTAAAGACTGAAATGTTTCCATCTAGAATGATGAATAATTTCCATGTTATGATGTAGAATCATAGAGTGTAAATAAGCAGAAGCAATATGTCTTTTATTTTCTGGTAATGTAATGAAATTCGTATCTTTTGTAGCAACTGGCACAGTAGTTAAGGTGCTGTGTAAAAGTAAAATGAAAAATCAGTTTGTTGTCCAAAGAATTTTGGTATGAATTTCTTTATCTGTCTAGATCTCCAGCTGTCCCTCCTAAATCAGTCTTCAGGTTTCTTTCCTTGGGGGGGGGAGGAAGTAAAAAAAGAACTGTCATTCTAAGATGACACTTGAAGGTGTAGACATACAGATTTAAAATGATGAATAGGAAAAGGCCTTTTTTGTCAGACTTCTTAAAAATATTAAATTGTTCTTAAAACTGATATGTTTTACTTCTATAACTAGGGATGACAAATAAAACAGTGAAGTTGGAAAATAATTAAGAGAAAGTCTAAGATTTTAAAACACAACTTTTTTTTTGTCAATGTTATTTAAAACTGAGACATTGTATTTTTCATAATTCTTAATTATCTTAATATATTAATTATGAATAGATATTGCTTGTATATGAAAGGTTTGGAATTAATATTGAATGCTTTTTGAAATGTGCTAGTGATTTTTTTTTGGTGGCATTTTCCCAGGCAAACTGTCACTTTCTGTACATCACTTAATTGAAAGCAACAAGGTTTAGAGTGACTCCCTATATACAACACAGAGCACGTTACCCTTCTGAATGTAATCAGGATGGAAGATTTGACAGTGGCATGTGGCATGGAGGTGTATTCTCCCTGGGAACCAGAATCCCATTTGTCCTTGTGCTAAATCCCTGCTTGATTCCACCCAGCAGTAGTGGTAACTGGGAGTTCTGCATTAACTCCATCAGTCCTATCCCAGAATGGATGTCACAAGACAATGGGGGGCATAGCACGATTCTCTCAATAGATACAAAGTGCACATCAGTGCAATCCAAATGTGTCTTCGTCTCTAGAAATGATTTCTCAGGCCTCAGGTTGTGGGATATTGTCAAGACCAATATTAGAGAGTCATGGTGTCACTCTTCACTGACAGAGAAGCTGCTGATTTCTGAGCTGGTTGAACTACAAGACCTTTGGAATTGATGCTAGAAAGACAAAACTAAATGGAAGGTGATGTTCAGACTTTTAAAACATAAAAATTCTATAGGTTTTAGAGACAAAGAAAAAAAAATAAAAATATAATATATAAAGTTTGGTCGTTGCTTCCTTAGTAAAATTTCAGTCTCGGGGCTCTTGCTTGCCAGGAGTTGAACACTACACTGCATCAAGGTGAGCCTATGGGCAAGGCAATTTGCTTGAAGGTCAGCCTTCTTAAACATAATCTTTAAAAAAGAAGTTTACATCTCTGCTGCCTCATTGAGGTTCTGTAAATTTTCTCTGCTGATACCTGAAGCCTAAATATCTACAGGTACATCACAGTACAGTATGGTGAGATTCCAGTAGAGTAATTTGGTAACAGAATAGTTTAAGGTGCAGGTTTCTGACAGGATACTTTCATTTTTTCTTTTTTCTTTTTTACTTTTCCTTCTTTTGTACTCTAGTGTGCTAACTAAAAATACCTTCTGAGTTTCTATTTAACCTCAGGAATGGATAAAATATCCTACCTGAGCCAAGCAGCAGTTCTCCAGATTGAAAATGCTTGTAAGAATAAAAAAGCTGTAAGCCTGAAGGCCAAACTCTGGACTTGGTTTTTGGGTAGATTTTGGGTTTTCTTTTCCTAACTACTTCACATCTACCTCGTTACTGGTGTCTGTTAGTTTGACTATTTTTGCTTTGATATATATCCCAAATCCTCTGCTGAGAGGGTGAAATGATGTGAGACAATTGTATTGCAGGTGCCATTGGGGTATTCACCTGTCAGGGTATGGCCTGTCAGCAAGGGTTACGTGTCACATACTTGACACACAGCAAATCTGCTTTGTCCCTGACGTGTGAAAAGCTGATGGAAACATGAGAGTTCTGCATATAACTGAGGCGTTCCTTAGACTATAGGTGTTGGCAAAGACAAGCTCTCTCTGCTTGGACACAGAGCATCTGCAGCCAAAGTGTACAGAGCCGTGTTAACAGCCAGTGCTGGGCTGGGTAATAGGCCTTGAGGGGAGACAGGCTGCAACAACCCAGCCATAATGCAGAGCTAACACAGGTGTTAGGGTGGAAATGGCTCTTCTCCAGCTAGCTGGAAGCTGGAACAGAACACAGAATTTCCCATGAAGATTCACATTTTTATTGATGATTTGTTGCTGCAGAAATGATCATGATATGCTTTGTTGTTGTAGCCGGATAATGTGGTCCGTGGATTCCCACATGTTACTGAAGAAGAAATAATTGTTTGCAATAAAACTCAGTACTCAGTGCTGTAGGATGTTGTACAACCCCAGAACAACATCCTTCCAAGTTAGCAAGCTGCTTTTTACTACCAATGTGTGCCATGCTCACCCAAGCCTCCTTTCCCAGGTTTGCATCCCATTTATTTCTTTACATTATTGAAATGCTGTGTTACACTCAGGCTCCTGTTCATATAAGTAACCAACCTTCCTGTGCCACACCTTAGCGGCTTCATTATCTGAATCTGATAATCTTGGAAGATTTTTATCAGTTCTTCATGAAAATAATTCATGAAGAAGAATTCTTCACATGAAAATAATATATGGGTTCTCCACACTACTAGATGTGAGAGGTGCTGATGATGCTTAAAAGCCCCTTCAGTGATTTAAAGGATCCTCCTAGCCATGGAATGTCCTTTTTCTTTTCAGGTGGCAAATTAAGAAAATAAAAAATGATAGTTTTTAGGTTCATTTCTACCTGGCAAATCATGATTAGCTATAATACAAATGGAACCTATTCTGGCTTTTTAGAAAACCACTCTAGTATCTTATATTGATACAAATTTTATAATAGCATGTTAGAGATTGCCTTAGCAATATTTTTTTTATAGCACAAGTAATTTTATGTGTGCTTCAACACCTTTGTACAGCTAGTCATTTTAAAGTGTGTTAGAGCTCTTCCCTTTTCTCCATTAAGCTTGTATATCACAGCTAAAACTGCACTGAGATGACACTGTTGTTAACCAGAATAATCTGTACCCACATAAGAAAACACGTACTGAAAGAGTAGCAAAAATCTGTTCTTCAGTCTGCATTGCCGATCTCTAATGCCTGCTACACAGCTCTGCTTTGTGCTGGGTTCCTAATGCCTCGAGTGGAAACAGTGTATGGGATGAGTAAGAAATACACAGTAGTAAGCTAATGAGTAGATAGATAAATGCACTGCAGAAAAGAGGAGGAGATATTTGGCCATTTTTATTACTCTGTGCAGGGAAGCTGCTGTTGCTGTGCTTACTCTTTTTTGCTCTATTAAATGTAGATTGCATCAGTCGTTCTGTAATCAGTTCCACATGGGAAGTTGCAAGTTAATTTTTCTTGTTATCTTAAGTGATTTTAATGCAGGTGCACAAGACTTCTTATGCAGAAGAGTTGTCAGGATTAAGGACTAAGTTAAGGACAGGGAAATGTTAAAATGGATTTTTAATATTGTAACACAAGAGATCATTATTTTTTGATAGAGTGAAGCATTGATGGGGATGTATGTGTAAACCCACACACGCTCATGCAGATTTGTTACAGCAGTGGTTTGGAACTTTCCTCCCTCCATCCCCGTACTTTGTATTTCTTTGCAATTGTTATTAATTAAGAAATTTATCATTTTATAACAGACACTTGCTGTTTGTATAGGAGGAGGCCTCCAATAAAGACAGCAAAAAGCAAGTCCCCTGAAATCTTTATTTTTTTTTCATTACTTCATTATTCCATTCCCCTGTCCATTCTTAAAGTATCAATTTTTCATTGTAGTACTGAAAGTAGAGCTCATCAAATTCCCCCAAAGAATTTCAAGTAGAAGCTGCAATTACTGTTGTTCAGCTGCTTCCAGCGTGTCATGCTTCATATTTACGGGTGCCATTACTCTGAACTGTAAAGCATTCATCCTGGTGCAAGGAATTCTGGCCCTTTAGTGCTAACATCCAAAGAGCGTATTGCACATTTTAGGTATGTGTTGTGATTTTCCTCAAGCTGATTCCTTATTAAGTAAGCAATGCCATTTTAATGTGTTTGTGTCGTCAGTTGGAGTGGCTTTTTACTTAAAGCAGATGATTCTCCCTGGAAGTAATTGTGATCTTGAAGATGGTAGATAACCAATAAAAGTAGTCAGTGAAAATATTCTACAGCTGCTCAGCACCTTTAGGAAACAGAACTATGTGAAACACAGAAACGATTTGTGTTTTTTAGTACCCTTTTTTTTTGTTGTTATTCTTCCTCCTTTCACTTTGTTTAAAACCATTTTTAGAGAGGATGAAAATGGTCAAGTTTTGCCTAGAGCAGATATATACATTTACTTTAACCTTTTCAAAAAGATTTTTTAAAAAATAATTTATTGAAATACCTAATGGTAACTCCTTTTTCTTCTATTTTTACAGGATTCATTGAGTTCAGTGAAAATAATAATGTTACTTAAGTCCTTAAACAGTGCTATTATTTTCAGTAAGAGTTTTACTGGAATAATAGAATTTGTCTGAAAGGGACCTGTCATAGCATCCATTACTTTGCTTAAGGCTAAAGCAGTGTTACATGAGTCTGAAAAATACTAAATGAATGTCCCTTAAGTGATGGGAGCTTGAGTGTATGGCTGATTAACAGCTAAACACTTAACTATCAAGTAGGTTGTGCATAGTCACCAAAGTGACTATCAGAGGATTAACAGAAGTCTTCACAAACCACCTGTAGGAGATGTGCAGACCAAGAAACATCTAAATAGGCATTGAAAATAGATAGCCCAAATAAACCACAAGCTGCTTCCTAGTGACTGGAGCTTGAGAGAGTCTTCAGCAAATGGCTAAATCATTGAACTAACTGGCACGTGTGTGTGAGAGCAGGTGGCACTACTGGAATAATGTGTGAGCTAATGCACGAGGAACTTGGTCAAGGTGTATCAATTGAGCCATAGTCTGGATTCTTTGGGTTCAAGATCTAAGACAGCTAACCTTGGCTCTTTGGCAATGGTTGGGTTTGCTAACATGCTGCCATGAATGAAAAAGAGCTCTGTGTGAGAAATCTAGTGGTGTGTTCTATGGCTCTGCTAGCTGAGTAATATTTTCGTAGAGGAGATGTGAGTAGACACATCTCTGGAGGAATCAGCTGTGACCAGTCCATGAGACTCTCTGCCTGGGAATGCCTAATGGTGACTTGACAGAGAAAGTCAGAGAGCTGTTTGTCCCTGAGTGGTTCTCCCTGCTTGTGGAAGAGGCCAGTTTGGAAAGGACCAGGTAGCATCAGCCTTAAATCATTATAAGGTAGTGTTAGAAAGCAGTAATGGCTTACATTTAACTACAGCTACACACGAAGCTGTTCTCTGGCCTTTTTTTTTTTTTTTTTTTTTCAGTGTGAAATGTTTTGTTGGTTAATATCAGTTTTTCACAATGGAATAGTAATAGGACTTGTTTTTTCTCTTGCTTTCTCAGTCGTACTCTGGAAGCTACTAAAGCAAATCAACCCATACCACTGTAAAAGCTGCAAAACAATGTAGAATGAGATGTCTTTTGCACTGCATCAAATGAGTGCTCAGGATTTGAGTGCATATGGAAAGGTACAACTGCTCTGGATGGTTTTGCTTGCTGTTTCCCTCTCAGTATTAGGGAGTTGGAGAAGTTTACAGGACTAAGTGCTTTCTGGTCGCACTTTCTTGCCCAAAAGTCTAGTGAACCCATGACAAGGATGATGGTTCTTTTCAAGGTTTTGCCATGATTTCTTTTATGATTTGGCAGGTCACTTGTAATTGGTTTAGCCTTTCAGAAAATACCAATTTGGAGCATGTAGTGTTGACAAAAGACCAATAAGCATAACAAAGAGGGTGGTCCCTTTTACTCCTCCAGATGACTGATAACAAATAAAAGGTCAACTTCACATTTCATAGGTCACTTACTTTTTTCTCGTGGGAACACAATTAATCTGCCCACTTTGCCTCCCTAAGACCACTACCAATGGACTGTGTGAATGATGGTGTGACTTTTCCTGTGCTGACATGCTGTTTGGATTGGCATTTGAAAGGAAATGCTAAAAGTCAAAAGCCAATGTGATAAATGCTCCCTTGCTGGAGGATGTGTGATTTTAGGTGGAGCAAGATACAATTTATCCCATCAGAAGTGGAGAAGACAGAATAATCTTATGACAGTGAATAGCAACAAGTTTCACAGTTTACTAGTCCACCAAAAAAAAATCTTTCACTTCTTCTTTCGTCTATTCATGGCATATCATTGTTTTTCCTCCATTTTACTCTATCTTAGCAAGAACCGCTTTTAGCTTTCTCAGTAAATAACTGTTTCAGAGTTGAAGAACATGCCAATAGACCTGTACTGTATGTGCATTAACTTTTCTCCTGGTGTCTTATACCAGTGCTGGTTTACTGTTACGAAGGAGAAGTTGGTCTTTTACAGTGAGTGATTATCATAAACTACAGTTTAGATATTACTGATTTTGTGTTGCAGTGTGGAAGTAATTTATTCAGAAAAACAGAACTATAAAAGATTTATAAACAATTAGGGGTTTAACTTGAGTAGAAATGTCAACATTTTTCTCCCCAAATGCTCTTCCCTGAAAGTACTTTCCTCTTTCCCTTGGAGGATATACAGTAGCATACATAAATCAAAGTATTAAGTTGATTAAATATTAAACACAAATTCTAAACTTTCATTAAAGTGGTCTGTTACCTTTGCAGGACTGAAAGCTATCTCATCATTCTTATCTAAAGTATTGTCTGTTGTACTGCAGGCAACAGATCTCACATAGCACTGCACTCTTGTCTTTTAAATGAAAGATTGTGTTTCAGTGACATGCTTAGAAAGGGATACAAATGGATCAAATTTTGATTGTGCTGCTTTGTTGTGTGCTAAGGTCCTTTTAAACATCAGTTGATCTCGGAATGCTTTCCAGGTAGCCTTCAGCAATCGTGATTGCTACTAGAAAAAAGGACATGCTACTTGACAAGTGGGGGGTGTTCAGATGTCCCTGTCTTTGTTTTTCTTCTTCTATAATCACACAGATCAGGTTGTAGACTGGCCCATTCCCAAACTCTGACTTGAATTTAAGAGGGGGATTTTGTTGAGAGACACAGGTTGACAATTTAGTGAATGAATTTTTTTTGCACAGCAACCATGAAGTATTAAGACACTTAGGGAAGTTCCTGTACTATTTACCCCATGATACAATCTTTAGGTGCAGCCCAGAAAGCCCAGTTCAAACACTCAACTTCCCCATGATAAGGAGGCATGAGGTCTAAGAGGCAGAAACTTCCAAAGGGGCAGTTAAAAAAACC
Organism: Ceyx melanurus; assembly: GCA_024611195.1. Lineage (NCBI taxonomy): Eukaryota > Metazoa > Chordata > Aves > Coraciiformes > Alcedinidae > Ceyx > Ceyx melanurus. The sequence goes on along the minus strand of JANHGL010004315.1, from coordinate 90,189 downwards.
TAAAGTGAGACCCTAAAGGAGATCACACAAATACCCCTCAAATTGTAATTAATGTAATGGAGGTTGAGTATTCAGAGTCTTTAGTCATTGGAGAATATCTCAGCTTTTTGCCAAGAAAACATTCAAAGACTTCTTTTCTACTCCCAAGCACTAAGCACTGTGAAAAGTTGCAGTAAGGATAAGGTCCCAATCTATAGAGTTAATGTAGCAGAACACTAAAGGTGTGAGTCAGACAAAGCACTCATAATTAGTGCCAGATGAAGATACTTGGACTACACAGAAAGCACTTGCCTGTTACTGATGCTCGACTTTCAGAAAACAAAATCAGTGGAGGAGTTCCTTGCCTTTACTACCTCCTGAAACTGGGCTAATACTTGAAAAGCCATTTTAAGCTCTCTGAAATAATGTAGATAAAGCCAAGGTAAAATAAAATAATTCTGAACATTACATTTAAGCATAAATCCAAAACACATTCTTGAATTTGAGGCCTGACTGATGATTTCTGAACACAGTCCTTTAACAGTCTCTTAAGTAGTGAAGAAGGTTAAGGAACTGAAGTAAAACTATTTCTTTTCATAAATATTCAAGTCAGTGAAACTGACTTTGTGGCATGTGGAGGCGGCTCAGATGATGTTTTCAGGTTGCGATCATTCAAATCACACTTGAGAATCTGGTCCTGTTTGGATCCCATCTGCTGTATTCCTCTAATATAATGCCTGTAATCCATAGAGAAAGAAAATCTAGCACCTTCCAATTACTCTCTGAAGCATTAATCTGTAACTAGGATATAAGAGAGGGGCGAGAGACAGGCATTTACATTTAAAACTGTCTTTGTGCTTGCAATGTAACACATCCGTTTTCATCTGGAGAAGACTCTGACCTTTCTTCTGTGAAATCCAACCAGAATCTTTGACAGAATTTGGATAATGGGTTAGTGCTTGTTGCAGGCAATTTTCAGGTTTCAGTGTACACGTTTCAGGTACTACTAAATTCATTAGAAATGTCTCTGTGTGAGACAATATTTTGAAACAAGCAAATGGCACCCACCTCACCATGCTGAGCAGCTTATTCTAACCTGCAGGCAATGGAACAAGCAAGAACTTTGATATAGAAACTACCAGTGTAACATGTCAAATGCAGACAAAAAGAAGAAGAAAATGATGAAAAATATGCTTATGAAGAAGAAAATTGTACACATTGTGACACTTAGGGAATGAGTGTCTGGCAAAGGTGTGGCTCTAGTGTTTCAGAACTATCTTTATAGTGAACATGAGAACACAGCTGTACTAAAGTTTTTGCCTTCCATCTGGGGAATGTTACATATTCAGAGCTGTCAAGGCATTCAGTGTATCCTTGGAATCTGGTATGTTGTCACAGCAAAATTGTATTACAGTCATGACAATGAAGAGAAATGCAGAAACTGCACCTGCTTTAAAAGGCTCCTTCATCTTTCTCTAATGATATCGACAGCCTTTCACTGAGCAATTGGGAAACTGCCTAGCGTAGCATTTTATGAATAAAATAAGTTTTTTAAAAAGTGAAAGTGCTCTTTCACAGAGATTTATCTAAATAAAACAATTTGATCTTACAGTTTGTGCTTTTGCAGTATGAGGGCTATGCCCCTTCTCTTTCTTTTTTTCCCTTCTCTTTTCTACTTACTGACCCCCATCCAGGCCTAAATAAATGCATCATGACCCTCCACAGACAAGATTTCCCAGGCTCTTTCTTATTTTCCTCTTTTTTGTTGCTTGAATACTTTATATCTGTGCTTTTTAAATACTCTTCTGTTACTTCTGATAGCCCAGGTTGGGAACAAGGCATCTGTCTACCTGTCACAGTGCAGATCATAGCCCAGGGGAAGACAGCCTGAGGTGGAGTGTGGCTTGTGTTGTTTGCGTGATCAGATCCAAATTCCCATTGTTTCTATGTGAATATACTTATTTCTCTTCCCTTTACTAAGACAATATTAAGGAATCTGCAATTGTTTACTAATCTGTTGGTCTTGCACTCCCTTCAGAACAGCTATCACCACTGCTCTGGATTAACACTTTCCTTAATTAAATACTATTTATGACTTTGTAACTTTAAAACCTCCATGCTTTATGCTGGGAAATGGAATGAGGTGTTGGAAAAGGAAATGGAATGCACTCTTGTGATTTATCTATTTTGCATAGTACAGAGAGGCATTACTTTAGCAATTGACTTTTTTTTTCTTTGCTCACTGTAATGACTTCTAGAGATACTGATTTAATCAACCAACCATGCAAGTGCAATGATTGTGAATCAGATCGTTGTGAAGCAAACAAATGTTTCACAGTAAATTGCCAAGGGATACCAGCTACACTGTTCTGTTTTTACTCAAATAGATTGTCTTTTAAGCAGCTGCCTCACAAAAAGCCTTCACTGTGTTTGGACCTTTAATCAAAATGTCAGTAAATCCTGTGTTCTGGTATGCTTCATTTGAAACACATCCAGTGCTCTTATTTATTAAATTGTCCAGTGTCGACTCCAGCCACCATTAACCCCAGTAAGCAAAGATGGATGAAGGGGTGACAAAAAGCTTGTGTCAGAGCCGAGATCAGTTGTGTGTGTGTGATGTCTTGATCTATTTGTACATCCCTCTTGGGGACCATTGGGCAATTAAGTTCACCCATTTCAAACAGAGCCCTTTCTGAACACTCTGGTTTGATAGGAGAATGGGTAATTCCTGGTAATGGCTACAGCAGCAGTTGTATTGCATTGTATTGATGCTTAATTAGAGAACGTGTTGAAATGGGGGAAGGGGACAAGGGGAGGGTTGGCTTCCAAGTAAATGTCAGAGACTGTTCCTTAATAGCCTGTCTTTTTAATGTGCACTGAAGGCACTGACAAGCACTGTGGCCTCCTGACCTTAGAGCATTTACCCCAGTACGAGAAAGGAGAGGGAAGCCACTGTGAGAAGGCATTGTTTTAAAGCTGCATTACATTTAATGTCATTCTTGTTCAGCTTTACTGTGAACTGACCCTAAAAGCCCTTTGGCCCTGCGTGTGCTGTTGGAAACCATTACTGTGCTGAGCTTTGTGAATCACAACCCTCACACTCCCTTCAAACAGGCTTTCCAAAAATCATGAGCATGAACTCTTATTTTTCTAAGCTTTACATAAGTAATTTCTGAGCTATCTGTACAAGTTCTTCTTTTAACGGATGAAGCTGACACTTTTATATCACTCTGATAATGCCATTTAGCATTATCCTTCAATCTCCAGTTTCTGCAGATTTAAGAAAAAAAATAGATATCATAATTGAGGATTACAACAGAACTGTAACAGCTACACAGCTGTTCACAACTTAACTGGCCTGTGAAGCCTGGCACTAGCCATTTCAAAAGGTTAATTTTGTAAAGTGGAAGATTGAAATTTGGTTTTGGTTGCTGCTGGCCCTTTACAGGGTAACTGCATTGATTTCTTCCTGGCAGTTTACAGTATGCTAGCAGGTCTGATATACAGCTGGTCTGTCTAGCAGCCTGGAGAAACTGAGTCATGACTTGAATATATCTCAAGTGCACCTGCACCAGCCTGTGCAGACACTGTCAAAATCCTGTGATTAGGTATCCTGACCTCCCCATGGCTTGCTAAAATACAAAGAGTTAATGCATTTGGACCTCATATTGTAATGGACAGTTCTCAAAAGTGTTTTCAAGTTAGAAAACTACAGTGTGTGTGGGAACAGATTGATAACCTCTTGAACAGGAGGAAAAGAATGCATTGATTATTTTCTTGTATACTATTATCCTTTTCAAATAGCCATTAATATGCATTTGCATCCCAACCACAACATGCCAGCTGTGCCTTTAGCAAGAACTCAATGTAATTCAGCGTGACTTTGTGAAATGGGAAGAATTTAAAGACAGCAAGGCTATGCTAATTTTGATGTTAATTTCTGTAGAAACTTAATATTCCGTGCCAGTCTTTTGCTTGTACAATAATCTCTTCTTTACATCTTTTGCATCTTTTGTCATGATCTTTTACTTGTAGTTTTAAATGGCAGCACTGAATGCAGAGAGTGCCTTTCAGAAGATGGAGTCTATTTAGGTCTTTCCAAAAAATGTCTCTTCATTACTATAAATGCTATTACCACACATGCCACAGCAGTTGCACGTTAGGGAGGTGACAGCTTTGCACATTGGGAGTCAGGCTTTGAAAGGCAGAATATATTTGCAAACAAAACAGCTGATTAATTTGGATGTGTGGCTTTCAAGTAATATTATTTGGAGTACATTGTACAACACAAATTTCTTAAAGCATAGAATAATTAAAAAAAATAGAAGAATGGTAGCATTACATTTATGGAGTATAGTTTGATGGAGTTATGTTTTGTTTTGGTTTTTTTTCTTAGACAACACCAGTTTATCAGAAGGTGGCATTCTGGTATCTGATATAATAGATGTTTTATTTATGAATCCTTGTCATTATTAGCAAGAGGGATCAACATCACAGAAAACTGCATTTGAAAGCAGGTTAGAAAAACTGAAGCTTGGCAGTGAACAGCTCATAGTAAAAAAAAAAAAAAAGGTGGTTTTTTTATAACCTTTGTTGCATTTTTCAGTGCTTAAATTATCATGGAATATTTTAAAAATATCAGAAAGGATGAGAGGCATCTTAGGTGCTATTGTCCTCCAGAAGAGCTATATGCTGGGCCATATGTTAGACCACTGAAATTTAAAACAAATGCCATTTGTTTTATCTAGTATAGATTAGAAATAAATTAGGGACTCTTCATTTTGAATTTATATTTTCTGAGCCACAGAAATGGTAACTACATTTTAAGTATTTGATTGGTTTTTTCAGTGCTAAGCAATAAATGGTACTAGATGTATATCTGATTGTAAAAGCCTTTAATGAAACACATCTGAGGACTACAGACAGTCATTTGAGCTGAAAATTTGTAATGTCTTCTCTGCTAAACTGTTTATGCACTGTAATCTTTGATAATTAAAACGTAATCATTTTTAAGGAGGTCTTTTTACAGCTTGTAGTAATTTTGCAGCTGAATCTATGTCAGACTTACATTAAAGATTGATCTTAAATTATTAAATAATATTTTGTGCAACAGTAATTTCTGTTAGAGGATATTTTTCATGTTATTTGCTAGGAAGGTTTAGACTCCAAAAGAACACTTTTTGGCAAACTGAAGAGAAATATTTGTGAAGCAGAAGCTGTAATTATGAACATGTGTGATTAAACACCTTTCAGCCACTTGTTTATACTGAACAAGCTTATAAAATGGACTCATAGAATCATTCAGGTTGGAAAAGACCCTTGGGAACATCAAGTCCAACCATTCACCCTACTCTGCAAAGTTCACCCCTAAACCATGGCTCCCAACACCACATCTAAATGACTCAACCACCTCCCTGGGCAGCCTGTTCTAGGGTCTGACTACTCTTTATTATATATAATATTT
>JANHGL010004315.1:46140-84206 GCA_024611195.1 Ceyx melanurus | reverse complement strand
GGGCAGCCTGTTCTAGGGTCTGACTACTCTTCATTATATATAATATTTTAAAAAATAATATATAATAATATTTATAATAAAATGACTATGACCTAATCTTGGCTCTTGGAAGTGAACACCATGTTTAAGGAACTACTTGGTCCCTCCTGTTTAACAACTGGATGCTTTGGAGACTCTAACACAGTTGTTAAAGTGAAAAGTGCAGTCACTGATAAAGAACTGAAGTGAAACACCAGGAGAGGGCATTTCAATGGGAGTGAGCAGCAGTAAGCAGGTCCAGCCTCCTGGTCAGGGAGTGCTGTTCCCAGATCCACCCTTGAAACCTTTTGATGGAGATATTTATGCAAGGTTTTGTTGGAAGGTGAGGAATTAAATGAAAAAAATTAATAGCTTGGTTTGTCTTATATCTGGAAAGTCTTTTCAGACTAAATGTCCAGCAGTTTGTCACATTTGGGCAGAGATGGCAGTCAGAGAGTGAAAGAAGTACTATTTTTAGTTCCTCTTGCCAACAGAGGAAAAATCTTTGCCTATGAAGCAGATGATGCATTTTGTGCATCCATTTTCATGCATAGAGCTAGCATAGCTTCCCTATTTTCCTCACTCTGTGCAGTAGCTAAATGTCATGAATTAATCTGTATTCTGCTCTTATTACACAAAAGTTCTTTGAAACATTTGTACGAGATGGTGTGATATATTTTTCAACAGATGGATCTACATGCCTTTGCCATTATTGCATTGGAAGAAAGTGGGATCTCCCAACACTTGCAGCACACGCCCCCTTAAATTTCTGAATCCTTAACTTCCTTGCAAATTACTATTTACTATATATAGTATTTATACTATAGCTGTCATACCTTCACACAGACCATTAGCATATGTCCAAACAACAGTAAAGTGAATATTGGAGGGCTGTACACCCCCCTGAGATATTTATAACTTGGACGTTAAAGAATGAGGTGAGCCTGTCTCCAGATGATGAATTTAAATCTCCTCCCCTCTGTGGTATCTAATGGGATTGTTATAATTCTTACAGTAAAGTTCTGGAGAATTTGCAAATGCTTATATGGAGTACTTTGCTTTAATTTGTTTTTATACCATCTCTATATATCTTTATACCATATCTCTTTTATTCATTTTCTGACTATGCAGTGGAGATTCAAGAGCTGGATCTGATAACCATGGTATTTCAGTGATCTTTGCATCAGTCTCTCCATATGCAACCCTTTTCTTTCTCTGATTTAGAATCAGTGGGATTTTGGCACACCATGACAATTTGTTCAGTATTTCACAAGACTTGCCTTTATTACTCCTTCCCAAGTCTGGCTCCCTATAAATCTCTCCATCTGCCTGCCTACCTGAAATACGAGGGCTGTCAGCTCAATAGGTCATCAAAATATATGGTGGCATTAAAACTCAGTAGTTTTGCAGTAGGAGGTATAAATGCAGCAACACAGGTAATTTCTGTGGAGAAGGTTAGTAATTCCATTGTAACATATGTTCTTCTTTCACTTGCCTTCTATAAATTACAATAACAGGTTCTGTTTGCCCTTTTGTGTTGCCTAAGAGGGACAAAGAATGGTTGAGAATCCTGCTTTTATGATAACTTTGTAGACTTTCCCCTGTCATTCACTGACAGCAAATCTTCTAAAAAGCATCTGATGGTGAAAGTGAACGCTTTTCTGAGCCATGAAATAGAGTGTAAGTTTAGCAAGGCTTGTCCTCTCACTGCTGCTGAGTCTGATGTCAGGTATCTTCATTTTTCAAACACCACTTTTCTATTGCATTAGGAACAATGTGCTGCATATTTTTGTCCTTTCTGAAAATCTGAGAAATATTGACCTAGTTTGAAATCACTTTTTCCTCTTACTACTTACAGCATTCATTACTTTAATTGTTATTTTTGTATGCAAGAACTATTCCGAAATTTGAGCAAATGTAATCTTAACTGAGGAGAGCTGAATGTGGATCTTCCACATACCAAGTGACTTCAATTGGCAGAGTTAAGTTCTATGCCTGACTCTTTAGATTATAAAACATTATCCAAGCAGAAGTCAGCTAATGGACCTTAAATTAGTGTGAGTGGTCTACAAAGCCCTGGCATATAATTACATGAATCTACTTTCCTTGAAGTCAGCAGAAAAAAATTGCATCAGTTTCAGCATGAAAAAGGTTATAGCCAGAGTGTCCTGCATCTCAGTCTCTTGGTTTCTTTTACCCTTGTAATTGAGCTGTGTTCTGTTCTTCAAGTGGAGTTTGGTAAACAGATTAAACATAAAAATAGATTTTAATTAGGTTAAAAGAAAGATCTCTTAGTCTAGCACCTGCTATATTGAGTTCTACTTGGACTGTGACTAGGGGTGTACGTGTGAAAGTCTCACTTTAGGAAATAGAATTGTCTTAAAAATAATAAAAGGAAAAAAAAATATTAATAAAAAAAGCTTTCTGTGCTGTCAAAATAGCTGGTTTGCTAATAATGTAACGTGGATGGATGGCTCTGTAGCGTTCTGGCTGTTTCTTCATCAATCTGATCACAGCCCAGGCGACAGCAGCAGGGTTGTACCTTCCAATTCCCCAGTAAATGACCTGTGTCTGGCTGTCTTTAATCAGACAGTCCCCTTCATCATTCAAATCACTGAGAAGTTGCTGTGGCAAGGCGTGCATGCACTCCTGTCTACTCATTGCTTAATATGGGGAAAATCAAGGGGGGAAGGGGGTTAAAATCAATTGTACTGCAAACTGTAATCACCCTTCAGTGGAACATCCATTGCAACGTTCGTGCCAAACTAATAATGATAGGAACAAACCAACCTTTTGTACAGGCTTTCTGTTGGTGCCTTTTGCAGAAAAAAATGACTGCTGCTTCTTTAAGTCATGGGAGCTCACGTTTGCTGTGACAGCTTTCCAATTGTTAAATAAACTCTGACCATGAGCAGCTGTCAGATAGATACTGCACTACAGGCTGCAGTTAAAAGGAGCACCAGACAAGCATTTCAGTGCCTAAAGGCTCCTGTTTAATTTTTCTAAAGACACATGTTTAAAAAAATATAAGATAATATGATTGCTTAACTGAAAAAAAAAAAGAAAACCAAAAGTTGTCTTTTCAACATTCTGCCAAATTTTCCCATGAAGTGTGATTGTGCCCATTTGTGAAAAACAATCTATGAGGAGCATGAAATATCTCAGTTGCACACTTCTGTCTGCTGACAGGATGGGAGAACTGAGCTGAGGAAATACTGGTGTTAGACCTTATAAATTATACTAGCCATATTATTTAAATTCTTGTGGGAAGGCAAGAGTAATTGTAATGAGCTTCCTCAGAGTTGCAGAATGCCATTTTATCATTTGTACTTTTGATAGCAATATAGAAATACCCTTCCAAAACTGTTACTTTTTATTATGTTGTATCTTACTGTCCTAGCTGTTGTACAGGCAAGTAAGAAAAAGTCAGTTTCTACTACAGAAGGTCTAGTAGGCTAAGATGAATGTGAAAGAAAATTGTCTTTTAAAGTAAATAGACAGTAAGTATGGGAAGAAACATTATTATTTACATTTAAGTTACAGTCAGTGAGAAACATTGCCATTAAATTGTAATGAAGGTGGGATCTTCCTATTCCACTATAGAAACTTATGTTGTCTACCGTAACCTGCCTAAAACTCAAACATATAGCCTAGCTATGCTGGAAAACCTGGACTAGGAATAAAGTTGTCTAGGGCTCCACTAAAGCAATGTGGGAGATAGGTCACTTGGCTGTGGATAGAATGATCAGCTCTGGAGAAGTCTGTTTAAATTGACTGAAATAGAAGCCTACTTCAATTTAACTATAAAGAAACAAAAAAAAAGGAAAAAACCCAACAAAACAACTAGCCTGGGTGACTAAATTCAGAAGGCAAGGCGTGGGCTAATTGTGTGGAGGCAGGAATTCCAGACAATTTATAAGAAGTATTTAATGAAAAATCATGAATAATTTTGCATGTTATAGGGGAAAATAATCCATATTTAATTTACAAGTAATAGTAGTAATAAGTAAATCATATTTTTAAGGGTAACTTCTTCCAAAATATCATGTTTAACTAATATATGTTGTCACCATTCCATTTTCCTTTTAGGAGAAAGAGTAATATATCCAGTAAAAATTCAAAACAGTGGGAAATGAAAAAAGTCAATTTAAAAATCAATCCTCCCTGATTTCTTCTATTGACTTAGAAATAACACCCAGAATTTTTATAACTGAAATGGATCATAAAAACACTTAGTGTGTTCAATTATTTATTTTATGCTTTTGAAAACACTTTTGGGTAATGGGTTTCACTTTTTCAACTTTCATATACCTCATTCTTTTACGCAGAAAAATAGAAACTATTCAAAAATGGAAGATGATAGCTTTTTTTTTTCCTATTATTAATATGTGTACTTATGAGTTGGTATTGTTCTCACAGACACAAATGATGGGCTTAATGCCATGGTAAACATAATACACCTGAAGAGGTGATTTTAACAAACTGATTTCTATACAGAGATAAATGTTTATTTAATATAAGGGTTTTGTGGATATTTAAACCAAGAAGTTAATGTTTTTTACATCAGATTTTGGAATGCAAAGTATAGAAGGGAAGGTTTGGGAGCATTAAAACAACAGTGGAATCAATTGTAATAGCGAATGAAAATGTAATTGGTCCCTAAATCCCAACATATATCATTTTCATGTTGTCATGTTAGAGATGTAGGATGTGGATGAGCAAAGAAACAAGATAATAAGAGCATTCTTGGTGATACATTGCAAAATAAGAAAGCAAATGCAACCCGTGACTGTTGATCTTTGATCTGCACCCATCAGTCTCTGTTGAACCTCCATGGAAAAGCATCAACACTTATCTGAAGGGGTCTACTTGTTACTTATCTTGGAGAGAAGTAGTAAAATGATTCAAATGGTGCAGCAAACTTTCACCAAAGAATTGCCTGAAGATGGGTCAAATTGTGCAAAGGGTAGGAAGTGTCAAGAAAAACCTAGAGGAAAGGCTGTACAGTTACAATAGGTAAAAGGAGCCTTTGGACACCTGTTGAATATCCTGTCTGCCTGGAGGTCTTTTCCTTGGCATGCTTAGTTTTGTGAGTGTTTAATGAGATGTTAAGCCCTGCAGCAGAGAGTTCTGGTAGAGCACTGGAGGGCAAACTCATGGAATCTCCAGTACTTCCATAGTTTCCCATTAAAAGGCTCTATTGCTAGTGAAAAAGTTTACTTTTACTAAGTTATTAGCAGTTTATTACTAATCAGTGATGAGACGACTGAATTTTTAACAACGGTTCTACTACCCATCAGTACTTTTTAGGGGCCAAAGATTTTGCTCCAGTAATAATTTTTTTACATTCCATGTTACATTTTGCTTAGGACTTTGGCAAGTTTCTGTTCATCATTTTACCCTCAAAGAGAATCCAGTGAGTATTTTGTCCAGTAGAACTCCTCCTGTCTTGCTTTAGAACTATTTTATTTATTTGCCAACATGCCACCTACAAGAAAGGCCGGAAGGAGGATCTGGAGAGCTACAGGCCTGGCAGCCTGACCTCGGTAATGAAGAAGATTATGGAACAATTCATCTTGAGGATGCTAATGCACCAAATACAGGACAACAGGGGGATCAGGCCCAGGCTACACGGGTTCATGAAGAGCAAACCCTGTTTAACCATTCTGATCTCCTTCTGTGATCAGGTGACCTGTCTAGTGGATGGGGGAAAAGCAGTGGATGTGTCTGCTGGGCTCCAGTAAGGCCTTTGACACTGTGTCCCACAGCATCCTGCTGGAGAAACTGGCGGCTCAGGGCTTGGACAAAAAATATGAGGACAAAATTCTTTACTGAGAGAGTGGTTAGGCAGTGGAACAGGCTGCCCAGGGAGGTGGTGGAGTCACCATCCCTGGAGGAGTTTAAAAATGAGTAGATGTAACACTTGAGGCTCTGGTCTGGTGGTTAGAGAGATGTTAGGATGAAGGTTGGACTTGATGATCCTAGGGGTCCTTTTCAACCATAATGATTCTGTGATTCTGTGTTTGGCCCAATTAGAAAAAATACCTGCAAGCTAAAAGCTTGTTCTTGGAAGTCTCTTATTATTGATTTGCCATATATAGTCATTCATTCAATAAAGTCTTCTTCCAAAAATTTTGGAATTATAACTTGGCATTCTGCATCTGGAATAGTGGTCAGTCTTTGTCAAGTGCCTTGTGAAGATTTAAAAGGGTAGACAGTCTTCTAAAAGGTTCTAGTTCCTGGGAACTAGATCAAAAATTGCTCAGTGGTGAATGAGAATAGTGACATAATTTCAGTGGTTGAAGATATAATATTTATATGACTGAAATACCTGGAATCCAGTGAGGAAATAATGGAAGTTCTTTACAGACAAAGTGACATGACTATTCTTTATCCAAAGATTTAGAAGGGAAAAATAAAGATGGAATGCAATAGAAAATAAGGGATATGACACAATAGAGTGTCAAACAAGGCAGGTTGGGGCTGGAAGGAGGATGAAAACAGTAGCATCATGGGAAGAAACTACAGTTAATGAGAAACCATCATTACAACTTGCTAGTTCCGTTTCTACTACAGAATTTTTGTGAAGGCCTCACAGACCCTTTGACTAAACCTTCAAACATTTCTTGTTTACTGTGTCACAGTTTATGGTGTCACTTCTGCTTCTGGGAAGTAGAATTAAAGTAAGATTCATGAGATACATTCTGTTGACTGGGGAGTGACCCATTATTGATCGAGAAGAAGGATTTGTCTTACATCTGGCACTTTTGTAAATCTCAATACCTTCCTGTCTAGGTAGTACCCTACCTGTGCATGTGTTATTTTGGGCTGTCAGAAGGTCCTTCATGTTAGATCTCACAACCCTTAATCTTTTGTGTTCTGATGACTAATTTCTTTATTTTAAAGCATGTGGAAGGATTCTTGGATAAAAGTAGTCAAGTTGCAACTTGATAATAGATTATGTGCCCTTTTAAGATATTGATTGTGGTTTAACAAACAATGTATTAATGACCATGGAAAGAAGGAGCAAAATCAGTCTGTGTTCTGTCTTAGTGTTCCAGATTTTCTGTATTGCATCAAAAATGAAGTATCTCTTTTTCCTGTCTTTCCTACTTGGATGAATAATCTAAGTAGTCATTCCTTGCATATCAGATTAAAGCTACAAAATGGCTAGGATAAATATATGTATCTGTTCCAGGTTTCAGAACAGAGAGCTGTCATAACAAAAGGAATGATACAATAGATGAATTGGAGATCAACCTTTCTGGCTAGGGAAGCAACACAGCCTCACTGGAATAGCTTTGTACCATGGCTCCTTTCCTGCTACCAAGCGTGAGATGGCAGAGAAACGTAAAGACTGTGTTGGATCCAGTGTCAGGTTTTCTGGGCACGGGGAGCTGAGCGGCCACAGCATCCAGTCACTTCTGTTTCCTGGTGAAAAGCAGCAGCCAGGAGCAAGCGTGTGCTGCCGGAACAGCTCGTGCCACCTATGCTCACTGCTGGCTGTCAACACTGCTGCCACCCCGGAGTGTGCACAGAGGGCATACAGGCCAGATTTATTCTGCTTTGTCAGCTTGCTCCCAGTTGCTTTTTTTGTCTGTTTATACTATCCTATGGGAGAGGGACCTGAAGGCCCTCAGGAAAGACATTGCTGGGAGTGAGTTGTAGGTCAGGCCCTTTGTCCTGGCAAGCAGTGTATCAGCTCTGTTGTAGTGAGCTTTGCTACAGCTAGTAACAGATACTGTCACATGCTTGCTTCAGTGTGGTGGCCACTTCAGAAAGCTGCATAGGAAGAATCAGGTTATAAGTCTGGATAGAGGCTCTATTAAAAAAAAAAAAAGAAAAAGAAAAAGATAATTCTATGAAGGTGTAGCTTGAGTATTATGATACATTCCAAGCTTATTTTTTTAGTGAAAACTTGTACATTTTGTATTCAATTTTATCAACATACTCTAACTTTTTTTTTTTTTCCCCTTTTCTTGTGTTATATAATTATACTTCAGTTCCATTTGGCAGTGATCTGATTGGATGTCTCTCTTTTGTTTCTGTAGGATAAAGTCATGGGTAGATAAGATGCAAGAAGATCTTGTAACATTAGCACGAACTGCAAGTGGAGTGGACAAACTTGCTGAGGTAAGATGCACCTTAGTCTTCAATAACTAGTAACAACATAGTAAAAAGATTTTTACAAATTAAACTTTGCAGTACATAATGAGAGAGAAAAGAATAATAGACTTCCATCAATTCACTATCTTGATGTTGCAGTACTTGCTCATTGCTAATATATACAATCATCTTTGCAGTATCAGACCTACCATTGTTGCAACACTTCCACCTGAAGCAAGTGCTTTTATGTTATATGTGTGTCAAATACAGTATTCAGGAAGCAACCATTCACAGCAGTGGAAAACTCTGCTCTCTATTAACAAGGGAGACTATTTTTCTGACATGTATTTCCTGAAATGAGCAGCTCTTGGTTAGATGAAATGAAAATGGGAATGGAAACTGCACTTAAGCAGCTCTTCCAGTTTAACCCAATGTGTGTTTTAGGAACAAAATTACAACTCCTCTGACATTGAGAAGAAATGTTTGTGATATGTCCCATTTCTAGAAGGTAAAAACACATCTGAGATTGCAGAAAAATGAAACCACAATTCATAAAATGTCAGGTTTATTCTTCCTGTGCAATGTTTTGTATATATATCATGATCCAGTATACAATTACATGATCATATATTTCCTTCTCCCTGTCCCTTCCCAAGTCCTAAGGCTCCTTCTGTCAATCGATAGATGCCTGTGTTGGACTCTATAATGAAGGGAAATTTTCCTCTTACATTAGGAAAACAAGTTACCCAGTCAGCCAACAAAAACCTTTGGTGCTGGGGAAATAAACATGAAGCCGTGAGATTTGTTTTTCTGAAGTCATAATCTCCCCAAATGATCCATTAAATGAATAGTAGCTGTGTTTCAAAGCCATTAATCAACACACAGAAAAATCAGATGTGAAGTTTCTTGGATTTAACACTGTATATTGATTTATTCCTTTGATCTTAATGACTTTTTACCCAGACATCCACATGTCTGATGAGAATCATGTCCCAGAAGGACATTACACTTTACTAGCTCAGAAGTTCATGTCTACATTGTGGAAACTTCAGTTTAGATGTGACCCCCACTATCCTATAGAAGGAAGAGCTGTATCACTAGGCATGTTCATGAGGAACATAAATGAAAATTGCAGAGATTATTTTAGTTCTAGCCTTTCATAATACTTGTGTGCTCCAAATTGCAACACAATTTAAGGCAGATGCTTTAGATGCACTTTCTAATCTTGGAGAACCCTAAACAGGAAACAAAATCTTGAAATCAGATATAAAGCATCAGATTGATGCATACATGGTTTCCAGCATAGTATCTCAACAACAGAAATGTCTGTCCCTTGAGCTTTCTGAGTAACTAGGATTTATTCAGCATGGAACACTGATGGGAATTTTTGTAGGTGGATATTACAATTGTGTGTTGACAGAGAGCAACAAAGCTTGAAAATCATGTCTCTCTCCAGGCTTTGGTGATGAGTTTGTTCTAAGAGAAGAGAGGGCTCTTTTTGCTTTTCTGATACAGCTCTATTCTGTTCTCCTCTAAACTTACCATGTCTCTTCTCACTACCATCTCATCATTCAGTATCATACATCTGATCCACCACTGGACTTCCCATTCTATTCCTGCTGTGCTGCATAGTCTATCTTTCAGCTCTCCTCAACATACTGTGTGTTTCTGTCTCAGTGCAGTTATTGCCATCTCTCCTCTTCCACAAGTATTTTTCTTCCCCCTTCTCACCTTTCCTTCTGACACTAGATCTCAGTCCCAGATCTGTAGTTTTCTCCTGTATGCTATTTCTATTTCTTCTCCCCTTCCAGTCTCTTCTCTCCTTATTCTTCTCAGTCTATCTCCTACATCAATATCCCAAACTCTTGCCCTTTGTTCTTCATTCAGTTTTCATCTCCTCTTTCTCCCACTGCTTAGACCACAAGGGCTTAGAGAGAGACTTCAGCAAATAACTTTAGCTGCAGAGGAGCTGTGATGTTCTCCAGGAGTGAAACTCTCTGGATTGGAATACACCTGTGTGTAGGTTCTCAGGGATTTAGCTGATAACATCTCTGCAGTGACCTGCAGGTGCTTTTCAGACTAAAATTTGATACACATTCTACCAAGAAGTAGAAAGTGTATCTTGGAATACATGCGTTGAGTTTTTAATCTACAATACAGGGGCAATAGAGTTTTTCAAAGGGAAAGCAATTACAGAGGATTTCCAAATTGAACAAAGCAAAGAGTTAATGTCTCATTTTGCCTGGCATTTCCATGCACAGCCCACATGGTAAAATAGATAATGAAGAGCCAAGAGATTGATGCTGTCACTCTTTTTTTTTTCTTTTCCCCTGAGGAAAATTATAGTTTATATAGTTAACATTCAGCAAACATACAAGCTGCCAAAACAGTCTTATAATGAGAACTGTTGGGCAAACATAATAATATGTAGTGCTACCAACTATACTTAAGTATAATACAGTGACATTCATGCTAAGAAAAAAGCATGAATCTGTGAATACTGCAGGTAAGTTTCTTTTTGAAAGCCAAAATTTACAGCACACCAAGCAAATAATTCAAAGTTATCTCAGAGGGTATCCACAAGGTGATCAATATGTGCTTGTAATCCTAGGATTAAAAGCATGAAAGGGGGATGTTTCCATGTAAAATATCCCTCTGTAGCAAAGCTGTTTGTTTGACCTAAATTGCATGATGTCTTTCTCTAGCCACAAGGTTTTAATTAGCTCTCTTGCCTGCAAGGGAGAATGCAAAGCCTGGGAGGTGTGAGCCAGGCAGTCTCTCCCTTTATCCTCTTGTTTGCAGGCTATTGGCAATTTCCCTCTTCTGGATGATTTTTTTTTTTGTTTTTCTTCTTCTTCCTGTCTATAAAATCACAGAATGTTAGGGGTTGGAAGGGACCTCTGGAGATCATTGAGTCCAATCCACCTGCCAGAGAAGGATCACCCAGGGCAGGTCACACAGGAACAGATCCAGGTGGGTTTCGAAAGTCTCTAAAGGAGACTCCACAACCTCTCTGATCAGCCTGTTCCAGGCTCTGTCACCCTCACAGTAGGAAGTGACATTTCAATATCAACCAGCTCTGTTGGGTCCCTTCTAGAGTCTTAGCCCAAGGGATTCCTCCAGGCAGGTCTTTGAAGAGGACAAATTTAGCCATCCTGAAGTCCAGGGTTATAATCTTGCTTATTGACCTGTTTCTTCCTCCTGTGATACTAAACTCTCCCATGTTGTGATCACTACTGCCTAGGCTGCCCCAGCCTTCACCTTCCCAACCAAACCTTCTTTGTTCACTAATACAAGGTCCAGCCCTCAGATTAAGGAGCTCACTTCTTGTCTTTCCTTGTTTGGCGTGATGAACTACAGTTTTAGAAAGATGTAGACTACAAAACAAGACATTTAAACCATTGTGCTGCACACTTGTCACTTTTATTTGCAGAACTTGCCTTCACTTGTTCAAACTTTAAAAACCAGTAAGACTGAATTTTCAGCTTGGACTCTGACTTAACACTTCTTGTAGCTCCAGTGTTTTTCGGACCAAGTCTGTAGTCTTCATGCTTTTGGAAAACTTAATTTTTTTTCTGCCCCTCCTCCCTCCAAAATATTTAGTACAAAAAGAAGGAGCAGAGTGCTCCCATTAGAAAGTAGTAGACATGACTTTCTGTGAACAGCTGTAGTATGGGAGTGTGTAGGGTTATAAAGCTGTACTTCAGTCAGGCAAATTTTTAGGAGGAGAAATGCCTTTGCTTGTTCTAGGGAAAATCAAATTTAATTTGGGCAATTTATGAGGTTAGAGTTCATAGCAAGGAGATATTACAGATTATAGCCTGCTCAACTTCTCCCTGGGCTCAGGGAAAGCAGTCCCACTGCTTCCACTGAAGCTAGTCTGTGTTTGCTTCATGAAATGGGGTTTTCTGTGAAGATCTCTGAAATGAACAAGATAGCTCTCAAAGTAACAAAGCTACTACATTCTCAGCTGGACTTCACTACCAGTGCTAATTCAATTAGCTGTTGTGCCATGCAAATTTATGGTGTTTCCATACCATATTGAAGCTATCTCAGGCTTCATCAGTGCTGTATGTGTTTGTACGTGCACTGGATGACTGTGAGTCTTTGTGCTGCAAGAAATTTTGCAGCACAATGGTCTCTTCTAGAGAACTGTGAAGCACAGGAGCACTCTCTGAACTCTCAAATAGTTTGATTATACTCTGGGAGAGCTTTTGACCTGAATGTAAAACTTAAAGTGTAATATGTACTTACAAAGGAATTAAAAAAACCAAATGTAAAACACCATTAAACTGAAGTGAGGGACTTGTTAGGTGAATGGCAGACCTGTCGAGACAAGTGCCTGTTTAAAATAGGAAAAAACCTGTGAAAAAAAAAACCACAAACAGAAAATATCAGCACAATGAGGTTACACGATAATAGACTCATAAATATTCCACATAGTGTTAAAAAAGATTAAATATTTAGGAATTTATTTACTTCAATAGTGACTATGTTTCTGAAAATATGTTCTACCAATGGCCATTTCACACTCCTTTTCTGTTATTAGCAATGATGACAATACTATAATAGCTGTAGTAAGCAAAGCTGTGAAAAAAGATTGGTTGCCATTAAATTAGTTCTAGACTGAGGCTACACTTATCCATAGCCTTATCCAAGCAAACCAATATCACTGGAGTAGAAGGAACAGGCCAAATGGATATGTGTGAGAGATGGAGAGGTAGGCAAGAGCTGAGCTTTATTATGGTGCACAGAGGAAACATGATCTTCAATTTATAGATAATTTACTCATAAACTGATTTTGCCATGCAGAGAGAATTCAACCAAGAACTGAGCTCAGATTTTAATTTTTTCATTTAGAGCTTTAACTCCAGGTCATTCTTCCTCTGAATGTGATAAAATAATACTTTGGTGGCATGAAACAACACAAATCCTAGTAAAATCTAAATGTAAGTTTTGTAGTCAGTGAGATGGAGCATGTAGTGTGTAGCTCCTCCTCGTGTCCTTCAAGTCTTATTTATACTATCTGGGAATGCTCTCAAAATAGCTTGCCAAAAATAATTTAAAAGTACATTTTTAAGTACTGCTTTTTTTTGGACAGTATTAGGAGTTTAGGTGAGATCTGGGAGAACTCCAAATTGGATTTAATACCAATGTAATATCCTCATTATAGTAATGCAAAGATTGCTTTGACAAGGCAGGAGGTCAAGATTCAAGATGCCAAATACTCTGTTGGTTGAAAACTGGCAGAGCTCCACTGACTCAGTGATTTACACCAAACTACATTTCCTAAGAATCATTCCTAACAACATTTAATTTACAATTTAAGCAGGTAAAAATTAATTTGAAATAAAACCCTAAAGCATCTTTTATACAAGAAACAGAAACTATAGCTTGATCTTAGTGATGCTGGAGTTGCTCAGATAAAAAGGATACTGTTGGGGTCCTTCCTATGACTTAACAGATTTTTTCTCCCTCAAAGAGCAATGTTTATAGGAAGGGGTTGCATATGCAACTTGAATCTTGAAAGCAAGAAGACAGGATACACTGTAAAATCTTTGTTAAGGAGGTACCTGCTCAGGCAGGGGGGTTGGACTAGATGATCTTCTAGGTCCCTTCCAACCCCTAATATCTATGATTCTATGATTCTATGATTCTACAGTGCACTTCTTTAAATGTTTGTCAGTGAAGACACAGGGTAGTATATGCCCCTTAATGTTTTAAGTATTGTGTTTTGAAGTAAATGTTACAAAAGACCACAAATAATAAAAGTCATGTAATTGTACTTTTGACTTAAAAAGGTTCATGTACCTCATGAACTCTCTGTGCTGTCAAGCATTATGAAGCTGCTCTGGTGTGAATGATATTCAGTTTCTACAGAGCAAATAGACAGAAAAATATGAAAGAATAGTCAGCAGATTAATAGAATTTTAAAATCCATGTAGCAAAATAAATACTGAGGATTTGTATATCTCATCAGCTTCATTTATCAGTAGGCATTTTGTCTTAGTAAAGACAAAAACTGCACAAACTTCAAAGTCACAGTCTTTACCTACAAACATTTACCTCAGCATGCAGGAAAAATAGGTGAAGAGCCTACTGAACTAAAAAATGAAGTAAATTCCATTTTTTATAGAATTATGCTCAACTTTCATTTTTACATAGACCTTTCACAGCAGAGACCCATGACTAAGCTAACTGACAGCTCTTTTAATCTAATAAACTACAACAAGTATTCTTCTGATTCCCAGCTCGTAGAATACCTCTAGGGACAGGAGAGAGGAGGGAGGGAGGGATCCCTGCAGTACCCAGAAAGGAAGACCTCAGAGCAGAGGACATGCCTTAGAGCTTGTCTGTTCCAAATGGATTGAAAAGAATCCTCTTTTACACAAACATATTAAAAATGTGGGTCTGTGTTAAGCTTTGAGATGACAAACACTGGAGCTTCACTAGGACTGTTACAGAAAAAAAAATGCCATTTTGTACAGTGTAACCTTTTCAAGCAGTGGCATAATGAATGAAACAGCAGAGAGAGAGGCAGTTCCAAGGAAATCTACCCTCTGAATCTGTTTCCTCTTTGATACATTGCTGCAAAACCTATCCATGCATGATGTTCATAAGGCATGCTGTTATTGCAGTCCCAGGAGCTGTAGAGTGAACCCATACAGACTGACTTGGCCTTTAAAATGATAGTCACACTGAGATAGGAACACCATTTCTTCCTCCAAAATGAAAGAGAGCTACATACGGATATTTGATATGTGCTGATGAGTTCCATTCACAGAATGAGTCCATCAGAAACTGTTAGAAAACTTTTATTTATTTGATCTCATGAATGCTGCTCTCTAATAATTAGCACTTTCTTGCTGAACATGTAGCCTGGGTTCTGCATGAGCACATTTCATCCACTGCTCAGTGTGAGGTCTCTGTGCCTAATGCACAGATGGTGTGAGTCTGCTGAAGCACTTGGATTGGCAACAGATTCCCAGTTCATGCTTTTAGCTTTTCAGGTCTTGGATCAGTCTCTAGAGTTTCACTGAGATGAGTGACTTATAAGAGAGACTGGTCTGGACTTGTAAGAGAACTGCCCTGGAGCAAGGATGTTGAGGAAAGCTTCCTTCTGCCAGCAGGGTTTGTTACCTAAAGGTGATTGTCTGTTGGATTCCTGACAGATTTCAGCTAAGTTAGTGTTCAGTTCTTGAGGCTTTATAGAGCCACTAACATGCTACCTATAGAATCTGTGATATACAGCTTGCTTTCTTTTCATTAACTGTGCAGAGAGGTCTGTGCAATGGGGAGGCTTCAACGAACTTCATGTAAAATTCATACCTGGATGTGTCTTCCCCACTGTCACAGGTGGTCTGCAATTCTTGTTGCAAAAGGCAGTTTGACAGACAATTTAGCAGCTGGTTTTGTTTGGATTATTCTTTTATGGGATCAGCATGATTGTTAGGGGGCTCTTTAAAATCATAAAGTTAATGGGATATATTAGCAAAGGCTTTACATTTATCACGTTGGATTTAGCTTGAATATGCTTTAGCCAAAGGCAAAGAGTTTTGTACCTTACGCTATTCTCTGAGGAACTACCAGATGGACCTAAGGGATATATGGCCACAATCCAAAATATACTACACTCACTCTTGTTAAGGTTGAAGTAAATGAGACTTTTATGATTAAGCAAAATATAAAGAAAAAATTCAAGAACTTGATTTATTTTAATGATGGTTTGATTTTAAGAATTATAAGCCAAATAAATACATTTTATTTATATTTCTCTGGGGGTCTTGTCTATGGACTTTAGAAGTCTGAATTTCATTTGAAACTTCTGATTATTATAGATTCTTAAGAATGACCATTGTGACTCTGAGTTTTAAGACATTTCTGATTTATAACGTGTAAAATATTAATATATTGGTGCATGGTCTCCATCCTTTGAAAATGGAAAATGTAGCTAATACCATAACACCTGTAGGCACAGCTTGCATAAGGGTAAAACTTTTCACTGTGTGCCCTGGGTGTACTCCCCAGTGCTTAAGAAAGGAAAAAAAGTGCATAAATGAATCAAATATGGAAAATAAGGAAACTCATGTTTGTTCAATAGATTGGGCCACCCAGTGAGTTTCACTATGACTGATCTCAAAAGTCAGTAGAGTATTGTATCCTCTCTTTTCTCATTTTGTCTCTTTTTATTGTCCTCAATGGAAGAAAATATTAAACCACTTTTTTTTTTTTTTTTTTTAACATCAAATCAAATAAAGAATTTTTACCCATATACAACCAAACACACCTGGAAATGAACATTTAAACAAGCCTGGTGTTTTGAAGTTGTGGAAGCACTTCTTGTATCCTGCTTGGGTTACCAGTTCTATATTTGCTGAAACTTCCCTGCGTTCAGGTCATTTTTATGAATGGTTCTGGTAGGTCTGCAACAGCAGTTTTCTGCAAAAGTGCAATTGTATTACATTGTATTTTCTAAGGAGAAGAATGAGAAAATTCTGAAAGGCAGGAAGCAACTCATTTTTTTTCAATGCCCTCAGTAAAATAGGATAGTTCATCAGAAAGTTTAGCTGAGTGGGCTGTGTGCAAGGCTGGTGCTCTGAAATGCTTCAATTCCTTCCAAGAATAAATTGGCTACTGTACATTATTTACACTTGGGTCTTTTGCCTCGTCCCTAAGGTGAGGACACCAGTTTGCTGTCTGAGTGGGGTGTGGAGAAGGGAAATGAGTTCAGGATTACTTTTAGAATGGAATTATGAAGAGATTGGAACCATGACATATGGGCATTTCAGATATTCATTGAGAAGTCAGAGTCCATTCACCAGAATTAAAATAATGTATGAGATGGGACAGAATGGTTTGAGATTCCCAAAGTACAGTAAAAGAATTTTTTATAATACAATATTTTCAAAGGTATGTCCCACTTGAGGCATAAAACTGCCACTGCTATGTACTATATGCAGCCAGATACCAGAGCTGCAGGCATTAAAAATAGAATCCTGCAAAGTACATTCTGTTGAATTTACACATTGCTAACCAATGTTGAGATGTTAGGAAAATTAAATCACTTTTATGTAGGCTGGGAAATTTGAAGACACATCTGCAAGTTCTCTTTGTAATCCAAATGGAAATTAAGAGATTGTCAAAACATGGGGAGCCTCATTTATTTTTTGCAGATGCTACTCTCCCTCTGCTCCCTTAGCAATAAACTGGCATTTTGAAGAGTTCCTTCTTCCAGCAAGAAAAATCATCTGTAAGTCAATAAAAATAGGTGGCTGCATTAACAAAGTTTGCTCAGGCTCAAGGGAAGGGATGGCCTCATATTACCATCGTTTTAATTACTGTTTGGTGAGCTGGATAATCTTGAAGCAAAGCACTGTTCTTGGTTCATTTATAACTTTCCAATGGCTTTAAGACTAATAAAATCTGTCCTATTGGTGCTTATGTTTAGATGATTTTTGTAGAAGCTGAGAGAATTAAAGATTTTCCTTGAAAAAAACCCCACACCAAAACCAACAAACCCCCCAAACAGTTTCCAAGTCCTGTGGTTAGTAGAACACCAGAACAGCTCTGCTAGTTGTCTACAACTTAAAATTACCTTTGGGGACAGTCAGTAGGTGTTAAATTGCATTAAGAGGAGGTGATGCAGGATAAAATTTCCTATGGATATGAGAATTTGAAGAATGATGTAAGTGCCACCCCAAAATATGGCAAAAACACAGAAGGACCTAGAAGCATTTTCTTCCTATTCTTCTTCTGTTACAAGAAAGATTGACTTGTATATGTGGTGCTCATCAGGAGTTAGGATTTTTGCGTTCTCATCCAGTCTCAGCTAAAAGCCTGAGCTAAAATTGCTGTGAAACTAATAAATGATGTAGCCTTGTTATCACTATGAAACAAAATGGAATGCCTTAAAATACATTTATCTTAACAAAGGGGCATATTTAGACCTGGGTTTGATGTTTATACAGTAGCAGAGCTACAGAGCTGAACTCATGTTTTATGAAGGTTATGAAAGTGGCAATTACAAAAATTACTTGTTAATTTTAGAGTCCTTTAGACTACTTTGTTAATTACCAACAGTTAAGAGTGTCTGATGATTCCATCCTACAAAGTATCCCTGATTATCTGATTCCCTTTGAGTAGGGACCTGAATGAGCCAATCGACTCTGGCACTTCTTACACTCTGATGTTAACTGAGGCATAAGTGTTCCCAGCATCTTGCACAATTCAGCAGGACTGTATTCTTGAGAATGATTTAGCTCTGATAATTTTTTACTAATGTGCACATCATTGCTATGATATATCATGGTTTTCAACCCCTCAGCTGCCCTGTCACTTGTCATCCCAGCCCTTTACAGCAGGCAGTGATCAGGCAAGTGACTGAAAAGCAACAGCTACAGAAAACTATTGGGGTGTTTTTTTCCTTTGTGTTGTTGCCATGAATTTCAAGAATGAAGGCAACTGTGAGTTTCTAGGGAGCAGCTGTAATCTTACTTGTATATTATATGTAGCAGAGAGTAAGACGTATTTAAAATACTCAGACTGATTTCTTTGGACATACAGAATGCTCCTTGGGAAGGAGAATTTTAGTATGTGATCAACAATAGATCACTTGTGACTCAAAGAAAAGAAATGTTTTGTGAGAAAAAAAAAATCTCTGACATATTAGAAATAGAAAGTATTAGTATAACTTTGGTATTTGGATGCAGTAGTAAGAAGATTTTAAGTAAGAATTTGCTGCCTCTGTGCAGTTTGTATAGTTGTTTGTGAGTTGAAGGAAAATATCTACACTAAAAAATGGTAGCAATAATAACCTGTCATGTGATTATTTCTGTTTTCTGACTTGTGCTCTCTAGATTTCTTCTTATACTTGGTTGTCTGTCAAATGGCTCTGCTTCTCCACTTTTCACACAGATGAGATCATGACATGTAACTTTATGGAACTCATAAAGCCAAAAAAACCAAAATTAGCAAATATGTGAGTGATAGTAATTGATATTTTGTATAGATTAAAAAAGTTATTAAAATGGAAGCTATTTGTGATAGGGCTGGAGATTAATGTTATATGTTCCCAGTGGGGCAGGTCTTGGTTACTGAGGCCCATGAAAGTTTTTGTTGATGAAACTGAGATTGCCATGTTCATGCCCCGTGTTTGGGCTCTCAGCAAGTAGCCACTTCCTGAAGAAAATACTTTGGTTTTTTTCTTAAAGTGGGAGACTGACAGTTTCAAAATCAACCAACCAACCAAAAAACAGTCAAATGAATTCTATTGCAGTTTAGAATAACTCAACTTGAATGACTGTTCTTCGTTATTTGGACAGTCTGTGGAAACAGTGCCAAGACCACAGATCCAAAGCACAGATAATTTATTACTCTCAGGAACTTTTTCTGGCTGTGTTAAAGCAAGAGGGCCATTTAAAGGAAATTTCAATCTCAGAGCAGTCCCCAGTGCCTGCGCAATGTGGCAAGAGCCATGCAAAGAAGGTGCATCTTTCATTCTCTCTCAATTTGTACAGAAATGTTTGACTTTCCCTCATGAGTCTTATAGAAAGCAAGAACATCTTTTATGAGAGATTTATAAAGGTGTCCTTGAAGACTGTGTGGAGAGGGCTTTGCTCTGCTGAGGTGCTGGCAGTTTTTCTAATCTTTACCACATTCAACTCTTGTCCTTCTTTTGTCGTTTCATCCTAATGTGATTGTCCCCATCATGTTCTCCCCCCTCAAACCCTGCAGTTCATGATGCCAGAAGAAGTGTTCAACATTTAAAAGCAATTTTAATACATTCTCGCCTGAATAAAGCAGTGCATGGCAATTGACTTTGGAGAAAAATTAAAGTATTTTTTGTGCTGTGACCTTACTGATTTTACTTAGTCATGCGCTGAGGCTTTATTCAGTGAGAAGTGGTAGGGTTTTTTGACAATTTGGAGAGCTTTTAGCAAAACATTAGTGGTTAAAGTACTAAAAACCATTTTGGAGTAAAAGCCAACAGAAACTTGCATTCACTCGGTCAAAGCAATTTAATAAAATGCATTCAAATTAGCTCTTCTTAACAAGCCATGGAGCCTGCCAAATTGCATTTTAAATGACAAATGAACACCCCTTTGCCGATAAGACCCTTTATGACTATTTGAGATGAGCTTCTGCTAATTGTGTCTGACTGCTAGGTGGGAGGCTGGGAGCAGGAAGGGTTTGTCACAGGGTGCCAAGCCCCGAAGCTGGTATCATTTCTCCATGCACTGCTCTGCTGAACTGCTGCAGTCTGTGCCTGAATTCAAGGAGAGGGGAGCAGACAACAAATAAATTATGTACACCCCTCTTAAATAATTAGTGACTATTTCTTACTCTGCTCCTTGGTAGCTGAGAAGGGTCTCACACTGCATGAAAATAAAGAAGCGTGTGGAGTTCCAAGTTATTTTTGATGCTTTTTGTTTAGGAGCTTGTGGGATAAATCTTCCAGTGAAGCACAGGGGACAGGTGCTCTGAGACATGCCGTGTAGTAAAGCGAAGAAGAGGAGAAAGAGTATCACTGACAACTTGGGGGTGTGTCTAGGTTGTTCTGAATTATTTTACTTGTCTGTTTTTCTTTGTTTGTTTGTACTTTGTTTTTGTTTTATCGTGTTGTGTTTTGATTTTTTTTTTAAATCGCTGACAAATAAAAAGCTTGCAAAGCCAGCCTTGGAGTAGGGCTTGCTCAGTGGTAGGACCCACAATGGCTGTTATAAAGTTTTAAAGTTGAAATATTAATATTAATCCTGTCTCTTGAGATGGTGATCTCATTAAATGATTCAGGCTTTTGAACTATTCTGGTACCTGGTGCTAGGGAAGAAAAAGCAAAATGTTTATGTACCTGATAGACCAAACTTTGATGGTCTGCAGCTTTCAAATCATTCAAGCTTGGAAGTATGGGAACAAATTCCCTATAGGAATAAGGTGTGTGAAAATTTTGAGTGCTTTCCAATTGAGGTTTATAGGATCATGTTTTCTATAACAATGGATTAGAGATGAAAGTGCAAATTTTCCACCCATGTTTTCAATCCCTTACCAGTATATGGTTTACTGAAACTTTTCTCTATATTGAAAGGTAAAGTTCCATATATCATTTGTATTGTATTTCTGGCTGGTGGGGTACAAAATCATGGTTGTGAGGATGCAGTGCATTATCACCTTAACTTCTGCTAAAGCTGTTAGATTGTGACCTGTTAGAAAACATATTTCATTAAGGGCCTTAAAAATATAAAGCAATCAACAATATGCTTGCCCTTATATAGCTGGTCAATGCAGGCTCCAAGTCTCCAGGTGCAGGGCTCTTCACTTGCACTTGTTAAACTTTAGTTGGTTCCCCTTTGCCGACCTCTCCACTCTGACCAGATCCTGGTGAATGGCAGCTCAGCCTTCCAGTGATCTTAAATAAATAATTAAAAAAAAGATATTATGCTATACCTTTTGGTTCTGTTTTGTTTTGTTTGTCTGGAGTTTTTTCCCTGTGATTTTGAAAATCAAGCGCCTTAAAAATACCTGAATTACCTTCTCAGTTTCATCAGAAACTTGTGTTGTAGTGGTTTTCTGCTCATGATGCCCTGCTTTTTTAACATAATTGCTACTGTATGAAGAGTTTAAAGCATATTTGTGGCCATACTACTCAGTTACTGGTGGAAAGAAAAGACTGTACTTCTGAAGGACTAAAGTCAAACCCCAACATGTGCTGTGAAATTCAGAAGTGATGAAAACTTACGACAGCTTATGAGACATGACTGATAAAAATTCTCAGCTATAACCGTAGCTGTCAGAAATGTATCTGTGATAAATACCCATCAGCTACAAGAACAGGAGACATATTTTGATGAGTTTCTTTAAGGTCTCCACAGCTTTAACCCAAGAATCCTGGTGGGGCTGGTAGACTGGCTGGTCTGTAGTTTCTCAGTTCTTGGGCTGGATAGCTGCCAGTGCCTTAGTGCTGGACCCTTTCCTGCCTGGGCCTGGAATTGCTCCCTGGGAGGCAGCACAGCCCCCAGCAGGCAGCGCTGGGGAGAGGCAGAGGATTTGAGTAAATGCAGGCCATCTGCTGGTTGCATAAATTAGTTTTTCCATCTAGCCATACGGTATCACTTAAAAAAATTCATTTATTTATTTTTCCCAAATAATGCCTTTTTTAAAATTCCTTTATCCAGTTCACGCAGGACAGAGATAAGAAAATTTTTTGTTTGTTTGTTTGTTTGTTTGTTTGTTTTCTGCTGTTTTCCTTCTATATTTCTTGTGGTTGCATGCATTTCCTTGTAGTGGCTTTAACAAATCAAATTATCTCCTTTATGGACATGTTCTGCTTTGGAAAAGTTAATGGCTTCTCACTAAATATAACCTCATAAAGGAGAAACATGGTTATAATTCCTTTCCTTTCTTCCCCCTGTGATTTTTCTTCTTTCATTTTTTACCCATTTGTCGTTTTTTTTTAATCTTTTCTCCTTTTTCCTCCATATTTGTTTTCTTCCTCTTCTTTCCTCATGAATGCTAACACTATAATGTAAATAAATAGATAAGGGATTAAACTGAATATATTAGAATAATTTACATTTTTTACTTCAGGTGGTATGTTTGTCGTTCAACGTTCAAGGAACAATTAAGTTCAGCAATAACTATTTGTTTTCAACTTCAGTCATTTTAAAGGATCTCCATTTTACTTTTCCCTCAGTACTCTGGGAATCAGATTCCTTGAGCATTTAGTAGATAACAATATGTCACCAGAAACAGTTGGTTTTGGAGATTTATTGAATGATTTTTAGTGGTTTTTAAGATGTATTAAATGATTTTTAGTGGATTTTAGTGTTCTACCTCTTAGACAAAAAGGTCAAGTATTTTCTTTCACAAGGCATGTTTGGCTTTTACCAGCAATAGTCCGAAGCTCTCCAGTAAGCACTGAGGACATCTTGATGCCTATTCAGTCAAGTCACTTGATGTATTTTGAATGTCTGTTGCCATTTTGATTTATTTCTGTTTTTTCCTCTTGCAGATCTATTTGAAAAACACAGATTTGTATACTGTAGAAGCCAACAACCCTCGTCAGCTAGTGGAAATTGCAGCCAGAGACATTGAAAAACTTCTGAGTAACAGGTCTAAAGCCTTGGTGGTAAGTACTGTTGAGTTAGGTTTTCTATTTAACATTAAGAACAGTATCTTTATTATTGAGACATGCCTTTATTGTTAATTTTGCTGCCTATACTCTTGCAGGCAGTGTCAGCCTCGTGTGTACAGGACATGACATGTAGAAAGATGACTTGTGACTTCATGGTAGAAAATGAACTCATTAGTTTGTTGGCATAGGGCAGATGCTTATAATATTGACAGACAGATTAGGAAACACAGCCAAGTAACAAATCAAGTTATAAATAGACTGGAAAATATTCCTCTAAGTGACGCACATGAATGTTTATGACTTGAAGATCACTGTACTCTACAGTCAATAGTCATCTTGGGGAAACAATGAGATTAAAAAAATAATGGTATCTTTTAAGTAATGATGTTTATTTTGGTATTATTGCTAACTACATCTGTTGATATTTGGTCTCTTCACCATTTGAGTTACTCGGTCTTTCCTGATGGTAGCAGCTAATTCTTCTCCTTCAACAACTGCAGCCACCTGTGAATCAGATTGATATACAGGCCTATTCTATTTCTGACTTTCTCATTTACTCTGTGTTTCAATCGTGTAGGAAAGTGAATCCTGCACTATTAGTGTGAAGACCATGCTGAACTGTAACCTCACAATTCTTTATACTTTAAATAAGAAAGTTATTTCTATAAAGTACTTTTGTTAGCATTACCATTCTCTTCCATCCCATAAGACAACAAGCCTGGGTAATTGTTTTTTATCATTCCTACTCGTGACTCATAAGAGTTTCAAGTGCTTTTCAGAAGATACTGACCAAACATGCACAGGGGGGATCTGGATGAATTCATAAACATGCTTTATACAGAGTTGAGCTATTAGAAACGGGTTTAAAGGATGGAATAGCAGGCTGGGATTCCCTGAGCAATTACATATCCACATAGACTTGCAGATGAGTTTGGATGTGTCATTTAAAGTGAAAGAGAAGAAAGAGGGATTAATTCACCTAAGTGTAGACATCTACTCAGCTGATCATCCTAAGCTCCTTTTTTGTTCAGTGGAATAAAACAGGCACTTCTCAGTCAGGATTGACCTGATGTATTCTGAATAATAGTTTAAAATGCAATAACTACAACCCAGAAGTACTTAGTTCTCTCTCTGTCAGAGAAGCCAGGATCTAAATATCTATACTGTGGGTGTGTAAAGTTGAGAGAATTGAGTCCTTCCCAAGCAGTCCTTTTATCAGCACAGTTCCAATTCAGCTGAAGAATCAGTTTGAGACTGAAACTGCTGCTGCACTGTCCTGAGGACTAACCTTGTAGGCCAAGATGTTTTGCTTAGTCCATGAGTGGATGCCACAGGAGGAAGCCATTCTCCTGCCTTTTGTTCTTAACAGGAGTTCACTCTTCCAGTTCTCATAGCTTCCCTAACATGCAGTGTACAGCAGTGTTATCTAAGGCAAAGTTTCTGTTTCAGTCAAATGATTGTTAAATAAGTAGGATTTGTTTGTTTGTTTTCCTGTTTAAACTCGCTGGGCATGTGCTTATGTAGCCCCTTGTGGACTTTGGATTATTACTGTAAAATACAAATTGCTCTGGAGACCTTTGTGATACATCAGGTTTTACATCATTTTCTTATCAACCCATTTACTTGTGATGTTTTTAATATACAACAGTCAAATCTTGTGTTTTCTTATAACTCAGGATTAATGTAGGGGTTTGTGTATGTCTGGGCTGGTTTGGTCTTAAAACATTTAATTTAGAAAAGCTTTCAGAACATTTTTTTCTGTGAATTGACTAGTAGTGTGTCTACCTCATCTTAGGCAAGCTCTTGGTCACTTTTATATGTTTCAGTTCCCTGATATAAAAGGGAACTTTTTTTCTCCCTTTTTTTCTTTTTTTTTTTTTTCCCCTTTAAATAAAAGAAGTCTTGTAGTCTTCAAAACTTCTGGAATAATTTTAAATGCTCAAGTCAATACATCCTGTAGGCATATAAAAAGTCCTTTAGTGGTTAAAAACTTACAACTTTAAAACCAATTCTGTTATTTTAGAGGATGTGACTCATGATGTCTTTAATGCTTGGGGTTGCCATTGCTGCCAGTGCTGCAGTGAATGCACAATACTTATTATTTTTAGCTGCATTCCACCATTTCAGGATGCATGTCACCCAGACTTCTGCATCACATCTTTATCAGTCTTGCCCCTTTATATCAGGTGAATTCACCCCCAAAAGAGGTGGAAGTTGTACCCCTGTACTCAGCCCTGCTGAGTATACACCTCAAATAGTGTGTTCAGTTTGGGGCCTCTCACTACAAGAGAGACTGAAGTGCTGGAGCGTGTCCAAGGGAGAGCAACAAAGCTGGGGAAGGGTCTGGAGAACAAGTCTATGAGGATGTCTGAGGAACTGGGGTTGTTTAGCCTGGAGAAAAGGAGGCTTAGGGGAGACCTTCTTGCTCTCTAAAACCACCTGAGAGGAGGTTGTAGCTAAGAGGGGATTGGTTTGTTTTCCCAAGTAACAATTGACAGGATAAGAATAAAACAGCTCAAGTTGTACCAGGGGAGGTTTACATTGGATACTGGGAAAAATTTCTTTACCAGAGGCTTTGTCAAGCACTGAAAGAGGCTCATCCAGGGAAGAGGTTGAGCCACCATCATTATTATCGTTATTTAAAAGATGTGTAGATGTGGTGCTGAGAGACATGGTTTAGTGGTGGACTTGGAAGTGCTGGGTTAACTGTTGGACTCACTGATTTTAACAGTCTTTTCCAAGCTAAATGATTCTGTGATTCTAGGAAATCTTCTTCACCCCACAGTTCACACAATGTAACACAATGTTAAATGTTTGCAATACTGATCAATGATGATTCTCTTCAGTATTGGAACAACTCTACATTTGGGGGATTACAGAATTTTTTTCTTTTTTACTATCTGAGAATCACCAGAATTTACATGATTACAACAGATATGTAAGATCCTTTTTGCAGCAAATTGATTGAAAGGACCTATGGAAACATTCCTCTTCTCCAGTTTAAGCAGGATGGCTCTGTCTGACAGAGATTGTCAGGTTTCAGGTTTTTGGCCTTGCTGAAACTTTCTGTGAACTTTGTGTACTTTTTTATGTCCTTATTTGAGGTATATATATATATATATACATATATATTTGGGAACTTGCTTTTAAAAATTTTTAAAAACAAAATGATAAAAACAATTTTCTTCAGAACAGCTTGCTACTAATAGCTGGTCATAGATGGCTCCTGAGAAAACCTGCCTTAACTTTTGCATCAAATGCCAGACACAGTCAAAGCCAATGCCTTGAAAAATTAGTATAACCTTTCAAATTTATAAAGACAGCTTAAGCTTTTTTAATATTATCTTTATTATCGTTAAGTTGATTAAACTTTTTAATAC
The DNA here is from genome assembly GCA_024611195.1 of Ceyx melanurus. Classification (NCBI taxonomy): domain Eukaryota; kingdom Metazoa; phylum Chordata; class Aves; order Coraciiformes; family Alcedinidae; genus Ceyx; species Ceyx melanurus. Next base: position 57,575 of record JANHGL010004315.1, on the reverse strand, counting down.
CATTTTCATTGTTTGAAGTAGCTTCTGATTTCTAATTCAGGTATTTTCACAACTATTATCAAGGTTAGCTGCTCTGGGGAATTCTGCTGTTATTTCTTTAAGAAATGTAATGTATTTCTGATGTTTATTCTCAGGGGTTTAGTCTAACTTAGAAAAGAAAAGGGGAAAAGAACTATAAAGTACCATTTAAGGGGAAAAATACATGTTTATTAATCTCAGTCCGAGTCAGAGCTCTTTGCTGACTCATATTCTACAAAGTTACTAATTTTGGATCATTTTATGTTGGTTTCTCTTGTGCTATCACCTGGCCTTAAGGCTCAGATATTTATACTGGCTTTTCTGTTTGTACTTATCCCACATTTATATCAGAACTTTCAATGATTTCTGATTGTTCTCTATATTTTATTTATACACAAGACCCTCACTTACTATCTTCTGCATCTTATCTGTGGCTTTCTACTTAGAGGATTTATTAACCTACCACATGTATTAGTTGTTGGTTTTTTTTTCAAGGTCTGTCTCCATGCTGGCATTTTGTAAAATTAATGTATTGAAGTTGACTTATTTTTCTGAAATTTAAGTCTTAAATCTGCTGGGTCATATTTTCTCTGATATTGGGAGTGGAGTTGAAAGGAACTGTTACTAATGACTGCACAGAGGGTTTTACTGTTAGGGCTAATATGGCTCAAAGTGTTAATTAAGACATGAATCCTGAAAACATTATGATTCAAGTGCATCATACAACCTCTAGTGATGCCCTGAAGGAGTTTGCAGTGAATGACATCAACAGTGTCACTGTTCAGAGACCAGCATACCCCAGGGATGCCATGATTTTCTCTAGGCGTGCTATACAAACAGTCTTTGGGCAAGGTTATAATAAACAAGTATTAATGATTAGTTTTCTAATAATGAGTTGGCTTTCCTTGAGCTGCAAAAACACCTTTAAATGAGAAATAATTCTTGCATTCCAAATTATTTGTGTTTTCATTCAACTTTGTTCTGGAAAACTCTCTTGCTATAACTTAAATATATAGTTACTTAGTGATTCTATGCATTACACTTAAAAGGCTTTAGTAACAAGGAGACTCTTTTGAGATTTCATTTCTTGTTTATGTGAGAAAAGGTTATAATAATAATCTGGACAAAGATGACTTTCCCACTGCAAGGAAAAAAAAATCTATTTTTAAACTTTCATGTGTATGAATTTATGCTTGAGAGAAGCTTAAATTGGTTGTTGAAAAGGTACTTAGCTGGGGAAGGAGAAAGGGCAAAGTCCTGAGCCAGACCCAGAGGGCTTTCCTAGATAGCTTTTGACTATCAGAAGTTAGGATGAAAAGAAAATGGAGAATTTTCTAGCAAAATGTAGAGGAGGAACAGAGTGGTATGGGCAGGAAGGAGGGAGAAAGGCTTTGCAGTGAAGGATGTCACAGAGCCTGTTGATCCAATAGTGAACATTTCTCTTGTGGTTTACTGTTGTTTGCTATTTTTCTATTGCATATTTCCTGGCCTAACTCTACTGAACATGCACTACTTGAGTATTATGGGATTGCCATATCCGTATGGTGTGCCTGTGGTTCTGTGTGGAGCACGGAGTTGGACTTGATGATCCTTATCAGTCTTTTCCAGCCTGAAATATTCTAGGATTCTAAGGTATTGTGCTCAATGGCAGTTAATGTACTGTCCCTGTGTGTCTTGCTACCAGGTGGTGTACAGGACAGCTGTGCTGCCCCTGAACCTGCATTTTTAGGTGTATAATGGAAGGCAGGTGGAGGTTTCATTGAAAATGTATCCTGAAGTATCTACAACCAAAACTCACCAAGGTTCTTGGGGCATTTTTCAGGTACAGAGCTTTCCAAGGATACTAACAAATAGTACACCTAGCCCATTAGGCAGTCTGGCACCTATGTAACAGAAAATTAAAGTTAAGAGAGCAAATGATGAATTGAAAACACCTATTAACAATCTTTGAAAGCACAGCCTGCAGAAAATTTTGGTAACAGGATCAAGATCATCAGAAATGATCCCTTTCTGCATTTCCAAATTATTTAACTGTTGGCTACTTTTTTTTTTTAATACTTTGACATGAATCCTATTTGTCCTCCTATACAAAAAATAAGATGTATGTATATTCCCCTGCAAATCTTCATTTCCACAGTGAAATACCTCTTTCTGGAAAGCCTTAGTGTGAGTACTTTATTGTCAACACTATGATGTAAAGCAAATACTCAATATCCACTGAAATACTTTTCACTGGATTACAAGACATTCCTGTTTTCACTGCCAAATTCCTGCTTAATATTTCTTTGTTGTGCTGTGAGATTCTTTGGTTTTGCTTTTAACTTTTAAACTCTTACATGAAGGTCATTTAAGGGAAGGCACTAATCAGTCACCTTGGCTTCTTGGGCTGCACGTACACAAAGATGAATGACACGCAGATTTCCACCTTATTGTCTAGATTTCTTCAGACATCTCAACCAAAGACATCCTATCTTCATTCTATCCCTTATGCCTTTCTTGTGAAAACTGAGGGAACCGTGTTTCCATGGAAACTGAGGCACAGATTGTGTGCTAGGAGACAGGTTCCCTCTACGTGCTGTTGGGAGATGTCCAAGGTGCACAACTGTGTCTGTGAATGAGGAGCTCAGACTGTTTAGCTGCTAGTTTAGATGCAATTTCAACACAGCTGTGCAAGTGTGTCCAGATCTCTTAGTATTTCCCTGCCCTCCTGAAAGAAGCCTTCAGAGTCTCACAATACAACTGTGAAGCTCAAATAAACATGTGTTGTAACATGTTTTGAGATTCCTGGGCAGAGATGCTGTGCACTTTAAATAGGGTTGGGAATTTTTCTGCTGCCAGCAAGACCTACAAAATCAGAATAAATTTTGTAGGTGTGCTTGCTACTATTCTTTTTTGGAAGCAATCCAAAACTGTAGCTTGAGTTTTGTTTGGATGCCTAAAGCCTACCTAATGTCCATGGAAGCACTCTGGGACACCTGCCTTCTGGTTTGCTAATCTTAAACTGCCTGTACTAAAAACATGCCTTTTCACTCTTCAAAAATACTCACAGATAAATGTAAGTTGTCCATTCTTTGAGCAGAACTTGCACTGGGCAGCCTCTCTTGCTTTTGAGCTCTGTTGCAACTCTGCCACCAGTCTCCTGAGTGCTATTAGAAGTTCCAAAAGAAGACATAGTAGAGTCCACCACTTTTTAATTTAAAGCTTACAGCTAATCACTCCGGGAGGACTTGGGCCACCTCTCTAGCTGAAAATCTCTGTGAGTACATATGGTTATGTATCTGTATCTGGACACAGTTGCATGGGTGTGTTGAAGTTGAATCTAAACTCTATTCCAGTTTGCATACTAAAACCACATTTTTTCCAGTTATATTCTAACCTACAAGGTAAATAAACACAACATCTGACTAGAGAAGAGAATCTGCAGCTCAGTTCTTTTCTGTCCCATTTAAGTCCAGGGATCACAAGGCTGAAGTCCTCCAATCCCCAGTATAATCTGTGCAAAAATCCCATTTTGATGACAAATGTTGCCCTCCACCTTCATTATAATCCCTTCAAACATATTAAATCCAGTTATTCTTATTCTCAGGCTGTGAGGGCCAGAGTCCTTGCCCAAAAATTAGGTCATTCTCCAAAGATGTAGTTTGGATTCTCCCAAAGTTGAGGGCAAACTGATTCTTACTTCCCTCAGTATTCTGCAAACAATGCAGTAACCACTGTGATTTTTGTCATTAGAAGACACTGATGCACTAGGTCTGGAGTTGATAGAGGCACCTGATATTTCCTGTTAGTTCCCTGTGCACGGGTGTGATAGGTACCCCATAGAATCAAGAGAGAGAGCTGTGGTGTCATAAGGGCAGAGTGGGAGGAGAACCTCCCTGCAGCTGCTGGGCACAGTTTTCTTCATGCACCCCAGGGTGCCCTTGGCCTTTGTGGCCACAAGGACCCATTGCTGACCCAAGGGTACCTTGCCATCCACCACGACTCCCAGGTCTTTCTCCATGGAGCTGCTTTCCAGCAGGTGTCTCTCACCTGTACCTGTGCCTGCTGTTACTCCTGCCCAGCTGCAGGACTCTACACTTGTCCTTATTGAACCTCACGAGGTTCACCTTTGCCCAGCTCTCCAGCCTGTCCAGGTCTCACTGGATGGCAGCTCAGCTCTGGTTTGTCACCACCCCTCCCAGTTTGTGTCATCAGCAAACTTGCCAGGGGTGTTCTCTGACCCCTCGTCCAGGTCACTGAGGAAGATACTGAAGAACTGGAACCAGTACTGAGATATATGAGGAAGCTGGCAATGGAATTTGTGTGCTGGGTTATTTGCCAAAATCATTTCAGGTGTGACCTCTAGGAAGAGGATGTCTGTATGGATGGCAAAGAGCAAATTAACTAGAGTAAAGCCACTGGTCAAAGTTGAATGAAGCTATGTCTGTGCATATTTTTGGGCCACATATTTAGGTTTTATGTTATTTTTTACTCTAACACATTCATTTTCCCTTTGGAATTCTTAGTCTGTGTCTCCTTCTTCTCTTCAAAGTTTCAAAATAGTTTATAATTTTATTTTAACTTTTCATTTCAATCTGGAGTGTCTCTTCAGCTGTTAGAAAAAATATTTAGTGATAAGATTACACAAAGTGAGTACCATCATTGCAAACCAGATGGCTTTATTTGTCCCCAATATCCCACCAGAAAAATACTGATGTTTTGGAAAAATAAAAATAAAATGAACTTTTCTCTGTATAAGGACTGTAAGACCATGCATATCTTACGGTTTCGCATGACAGTACATCCTGTTTCTTTAAGGCTTTTCCATTATGTATTTGGTAGAATTTTACAGAGTTAGGACTCTAGGTCTATTTATATGTTTACTTTTTATATCTCCATCAATTCTCTACATACTTAGTAACTCACTGTGGTGGAAAATGTCTAAATTTTATTTCTGGATGCTTTCTGTGACTATTCAGAATAGACATTGTCATCTTCTTTTTGCAGCATTAGATTTAGAATTCAGTCCATGACTAGAGCTGGTCCAGACTGCAGAAACAGCAACTTTAGATATGTCAGGAACTTTGCAAGTGAGTTTAAGACTGATACTGCACTTCTTGTAAAACTACCTTCACTGGAAATTTGCACACTAGCAAAAAAAAAGTTTAGGTATGCTTTTTTTAGACTGTAGTATTGAGTCCAGTTTATGATCTTCACTTAAATCTTCAAATGTAAATGTGACCTATTTTGAAAGTCAATTGTAGTTGCTGAAGCAAATGTGTTTTGGAATGACAACTAGTGAGATGTGACACTTGTGAAGTCAGACATTTGTCAACTTGTCCACATGTCAGATGGTTGAATTTGTTTTCACTTGTCTTGCCTTGAGTCGTGTTTTATTAACTGAAATCCAGGTTGTATAGATGCAACATTATGCCTCAGAGGGTAGATTCCCATAAGTTACGCTCCTTGCAGGGCGTCATAAAAGTCTGGAAAAATAAATCAGAGGGTTTGAAATGAAAGTTCTTACAAATATGCCTGTTTCTGTGCTTGGTTTTTTTCTTTCCACAGTTTACTTTATTTGCCTTCTGCAGAGCTTGTATTCTTGTAGACAGATAAAGGGGGGAAACACCCCCCCCCTCCCACCTCACATATTCTTACAGATAGCCATAAGTCTTGTTAGACTTCGTGGACCTGAGCTGTACACAGGGCTGCAATGGATCTAGTGCACTAGCTTAGAGAGACACCTGCTGAATCTCTGTCCTGCTAGCAGAGCATTGCAGTGAGAGTGTGTAAGAGTGGCTGGAGATGAGGAAAGCTCAAAAGAGCTTGTGGCAAATAATATTATTGGATTATCATCACAATTCAACTTCTCTTTCACCTTGCACAGTAGGCTTTCATTGATAGCAGAGCTTCTTTGTTGCCTTCACATTGGATATGGAGAGAAAAAGAAGGAGTAGCAGTAGTTTTTCAATTCCTGTGGGGTGGGAGTGGGGATTCTTCTCGTGTTTGTTCCAAGCAGGTTTCTTTGTGTAGGTTTCTGGATACTGAAATTCCATTTGTGAAGGATGTTCTGCAGGTGCACAGCCTCATTACAGTGAGCGTTGCCCCAAGCTGGGGGGTTCATGTAGCAGCTGGAAAAGGTAAAACTATGTTCCAAATAACTCTTCTGGTTTCCTGTGGTTATAACTTTACTTTTTCAGCTTCAGATGCTCAGATTTAAAAAAGAAAACAATGCAACCCAAGCCTCTGCTGTTACTTTTCTTGGATTTGTCCCAGTTTTTCTCTCCAGGGCTTTGCTACCCTTCTTAGCAGAGGTTTACCCTCAGGCAGCTGCTTCTCCTGCAGATATGTATGTGCCTCTGCCTGACAGGCAAAGAAAACTGTTTTCTTGCTTATTTCTTGGTCTGATTACTTCTGTTCAGATCATCTGCCCAAGAAACAAGAAATACACCAATGCATTTATTGTTTTAGGACTGTTTCTCACTGTGGCTAGTTGGAAATTTTACAGCATAATTTTCCATGGTAAAACAATGCATTTTTCCAAATCACAATATATCATGCTTGTATTTTGATTTGCTTAGATTTATCTGGTTTAATGGAAGATTGCCCACCTGAACAGACTGAAGAATATAGGAGTTCTTGAGCATTGCAGGTGTTGTCTTCCACACCCTAGTGCTGTCTAGCTAACCCAAGACAATCTCTCCTTCAGTCACCTTTTCAACCACAACAAAATTGAATTTTAAAATTCTAAAATCCTGTGTGAAATTTGATTTCTACAAAGTAGATCTTCATACCATAGTCCAGCTGACTTGCAGTGTTTCCAGAGGATTTCTTAACCAATGATGGCTTCTAGCAATTATAGAAATTCCCATACTTTTAACAGCCTTAAAAGTCAGTTTTATCCAAAAGAATTTTTTTTTTTTTATTAGAATGCATTAGTTATATAAACAGTTTTAGAAAATTGCAACAGGATTTTCATGTTCATGAAAAAAAAAAAAGATATATGACAACTCTTTTGAACTGCCACATTTTCTGTAAGAATTTTAGAGTTTCAGTAAATTCTCAGAATATTTGAATTATGATTTGGTTCAATTTGCATTTCAGAGGGCGGAATTAAAGCACAAATGCAAGTGAAAACTAGATTATTTACAAAGGAACCCATCCTAATACTTATGTACAAAATGGTCAAGGCCTTTTGGGTGTCCAGGTTTATCGTTTCCCTGCTCTGTGCTCATGGCAACGGTCTTCTGATAATCTGTGTAGTGCTGGAAATAGATCTTTTGGGTCAAGGCAGACGTTATCAAGGAACATAGGAAAGTAGTATCTGATATGGCCTCTCTTTCTCTGTGCCTTTGTCACATGTTCATCTTTCTTGTTGCTCCTTTTCCTTCATTTCCTGCTAAGTGGAAGGGAGAAATTGCAGATTTATCAAAGCTCTGTTGTGCATTGAATGAGGCTGGTGATACTTGGTACTGTATAAATGATATTAAATCTATTCATTAAAGTAGAACCACTGTGTTTTCCTGCTAGCTGAAGCTGCAACTTACATTCATCACCAGTTTCAAGATTCACAAAGCTAATTTTTTTTTCCTGCAGCAAAATACGAAGACATTTTTGTAGTGGGAGTGATGACTGAGGCCAGGGCATAGACTATGGAATAAGAGCATAGGATAGCATAGCCCCTGCTGGGCTGAGGTAGCCTGTGTAGTCACTATTGTCCTGATGTTGGCATGAGGAGATGCTGGGCAGTGTCTGTGGTCCACTAGGCATGTAAACCCTCAGTGCTCCCAGGTTTTCGATTAGAAATGTGGAAGAGGACACATCTGCCTGTCCTGACAGTATCTTTTAGTGAATTTACGCATACATTTGACTAGCCCCTAACCTGCCTGTACTATCTGCCTCCTGCAGTAAATGGTTCCCAGGCATCACTATTTATGGTCTCAATTAATTTCTATCAGTTGCAGTGAGTCCTTTCTGATCAAGTACTGCCAGACATGGTATATCCAAAGGTAAACCCTTTGTGTATAACTTCAGCCATATCTGCTGTCAGCCTTCTGGTCCACCAAAAAGAGTCCTATCTTTTCTAGTCTCTCCTTGGCAGTTATTTCACAGAGAAAGATGTTTTGTAGCAGTGACTTCCATCCCATTAATCATTTTATGTTAAGTGTTTGAAAGAAGAGAGGCTTAGATAGTGCAAGAGGTTCTACTACTGTGTCTGGGGTGCCTGCAATATGCTCCAGCTCCAATTCTGGAAGATGACCAGGAATAGGCTAGACTGGAATGGAACAGGGCATTCATCACTCAGGACATGGTTTCTCTCATTTCTTTTTTGATGTCAAATGTAATTCTTTGGCAGGTCTAAGACGAGAAGATCACGGCAAGCTGTTCAGATGCTGCAACTGCATGTCTAGTGGTAGGTTTTCAAGCAAGCACTTCTAACTATGAAAAGTAAACAGTAATCACTAACACCCAGAGAAAAAGATTTAAATAAAAAATTAAAATGAATTTAAATATAAAGAAATGTTATCCAAATCCTAAATATTTTAATTATTTTTGTTGTAGATAATATTTTTATTTTTGTTTTCCCCTAATGAGAAACTGAAATACTTTCTACAGGAAAACTACCAGTTTTCTCCAGATGGTTTTTCCACATTTTTATTGGTCAACTTTTTAGTGAGATTGATCTAGGTTCAATAAACTTTTACTGTGGAGCCAGAGGAAGTTTAAATTTAAAAATGACAGTTCTGACTGATGAAATATGTACACACATTGGACTAACTTTCAACTTCAGTAGAACTCTTGCTGCAGTAACAACCTATTGAATTGCAGAAAGGCCATTAAAAATATATTTTAAACCCATTTCAGAGGCTGGTTCTTTGCATAGAGATAAAATCTCACATTTGAGTTGGCAGCTGGACTTTTAATTTGATAACAACACTGAACAGTAAGTAGTTGAATAATCTTTGCTTTCAAACAATGTTCCTAATTTTTTTTTTCCCCCTTTCTTTAAAGGATTTTGTTTTCTGAATGTTATGCTGGCCATTCCCTGGCACCATGCATAGGTCATGATGCTTATTATATAGCTGCAGTATCCTTAAGTGCACTGTAGGACTGGCTAAAAGGATGGGTTCAGTAGTGTAACAATTTTTTTCCTGGAGTATTTCAGTTTTTCCTCCAGCACTGTGGTAGCACACTTTGTGCCAGGATTTTAGGCATGTGGCTAATTGGGACTCTTGGGAAAGAATGCAGGTAAATCCAGGGCTTTTCCAAATAGGCTTTAAAGGAATCAGATCAACAAGGATTGAATCATTGGAAAAAAGCTTGCTTCAGAGCTCATTAAGAAGAAATAATGAATCTCTGTCTTCATGAACATATGAAACAGATTCAGGTAGCATGTTCACTTGGCATCTTTCTTTCATATGTTTTTCTCCATGATCACCTGCCACCTTTATCACACCTTTCAGTCTTGCTAGTGGCATTTCCATGTGAAAACTTTCCTTAGGGGATCTCCTGTCAGCTTCCTTTGCAACACTGACCTTTGATTGTACTTGTTAGTACAAAAGGCAGAATTCCCCAGGAACCCTGCAAATTTGCTTGCACCATAAGTGTCTGTGGAAAAGCTCAGAAAGAAGGATATGATGAAGGAAATCAAATGATAAACTGTTGTGTGCTATCTCCTGAAGGTCTAAATTGCAGTTTCTAAATTTCTGTGATCCAGCTATAAATATGCTGATAAACAAATCTAAGTTTTACCTGCAAAAAGCTTTATTAATCACTAGAGGCTCAGGTACTTCACATGTGTTTTCATGCTAATCCTTTTGGTGTATTAAAAAATTCCCTTTGATGGGAAAGCTTCAAGAAAAGAGCTAATAACTCATGTTATGATGTGTTGCTGTGATGAAGATAAGGTTTCTTCTAAGTCCAAGGCTGTCCAGGAACATTTTTCACTCCCTTTTATGCAGCTGCTTTGCAGGTACAAATTGATGCTGTTCAACTAGTTTCCTAAAGGGCTCAGATTTACTCTATATTTGGATTTGATTTATAAACTCACATGAAGGTGGAAGGGGTCCCCAGTGGTCTCTCTACAAACAAGTTTACATGTCTGTTCCTAGTGTTCAGAGGCAAGGAGACTCTCACTGCACTAGCTCCAAAGACTGAAAAGTCTCCTGACTGTGCCTGATCTTCACATACATGACTGCCAGAGAAATTAGCTTTCATTTAATATTCATTTAAAAATATAGTAAAAAAACTTCCATATAGAATTGGAAGTGGTCTCACACATAGAAGTCAATTAGAAGCCACTGCTATAGGTGCCTACAGAAAATGATGCTTTCAGACAAAGTGGTTTAAAGTGTCTAGTTAATTCTGAGAAAACACAGGTTTTGTGTGTCAGTTCTTTCATGGGCTGTGCCTTCCATAAAATAGCAGTTTGAATTCCTAGTGGGAATGTGTTTTGGTTGTTGGTGCTTTTTGTTTTGAGGTGTTTTGTTTTGGGTTGTTTTTTAGTTGTGTTTTTTGGGGTTTTCTTGTTGGTTTTTTGTTTTTGTTTTTGTTTTTGTTTTTTTTTGTTTGGTTGTGTTTGGTTGTTTTTTTTTTTGTTCTGATTTGCTTTTTGTTTAGTTTTGGTGGGTTTTTTTGTTTTCTTTCATTCATTCCTGAAAAGCTTAAGAAAAAAATTTTACCACCTTGCCTATGCTTAGTTAACAGTGAAATCTTTAACCTATTTAAAGTTTTCATTTTTTAATAACAAGAGAAGTTCTGCCACTCTTAAGGTTCAGTACACTCAGAGACAAAGGTTGCTTTTTATATAGAATTGTTTGGGGATTTAATGTATTTTCAATTCAGTATTTCTTATTAAAACTTCAATCACCCACCACTTGATTGTAATTAAAACTGCCCCTAGGCAATAACTTTTGTTCTGTGCAAATATGACAGGTATAATTATGGCAAATCTAATTGTTTCTATATTGCTACATTGCATGTGGTGTTAAAATAAGTCATGAAATAATTAGATTTTTTTTTTTCCTATTTAAATACTAGAACAAAACAGTGTTTGTACTCTTCTTGGGTCCATAGTGCATCTCATGACTTCATCAATTCTGAAATTATCAGCAGACCTAAAAAAGGGTTTGTACCCTATAGAAGGGGAAATCTTTATGTGCAGTGCCCCTTACAAGGGCAGGCTGCAGGGGGAAGAGTGAAGGGAAGTGAGTGGAAGTGTGTTCAGTGGGTCATATGAGGATGGGACAATGGTGCTCCCTTCTAGATTCCTCCATGAACACCTTGTTGCACAGCTCTGACACTGCTAAGGAGAAGTTTGTATTTCTTTACATATAGTTAGCAGACATAAATTCACTGATGGTTATGTTTCAGGAGTATTTCCTCAAGGATGTCTGTGGTGTGACCTGTTGCAGATCTCAGCAAGTTGCACATTTATT
>JANHGL010004315.1:17003-46097 GCA_024611195.1 Ceyx melanurus | reverse complement strand
CAGCCTGTTCCAGAGCTCTGGCACCCTCACTGAGAAAAAGTTCTTCCTTGTGTTGACCCTAAACCTCTTGTACTCCAGCTTGCACCTCAAAGATGCTTTAAGTCTTGCCCTCCTGGGCAGAAAATCCTTGCATAACCCTTCAGCTTCAGTGTGTGCTGGCTGTGCCTGGTTCTCTGCTGGGCTCTTCATGCTGTCTCCAAGTTGGTTTGTGTTCCAGCAGCAGTGACTCACTAATGCTCAGTCCAGTGTAAAGTACTAAACAGACAGCCTCTGCTGCTAAATTCAGTGGCTATTCCCCAAGTACCTTGTCTGAGTCAGAGCACCGTGGAGCACTAATTTGGTTTTGCTGGCTGTGTCTGGGCAGATAGTTAAGGAGTGGGAGGCTGTAATGCTCTTGCTGCTGAGCAGGCAGTGAGCAATCTCCCTTGACATTTGTGCTGTTTTGTGGTTTGCTCTTGGTTTTGTTTTTTCCCCCCTCTCTTTCTCTCTCTCTCTCTCTCTCTCTTATTAAGGGTTTACATGTATTCTGGAGTTGTCAGGTTGTATTTATGTTTTACCAGGTCTTTAAAAAAATTAATGTGAATGAACAGAAAATGCTGGAGGAGCATGTTTACCTGTTCCCAAGGTGGTAAGAGCAGATTGAGTTGAAATCCTAGGGGTGAATATTTTCAGGTAGATTTCAGACGGATCAGCCTTTAGCAGCAGAGAAGATACTGATGTGTGTCAGCCATGTGGTCCCACCAGGCACTTTCTCAGCATTTCAAAATCATCCTCTCTTCCATGGCATTAATGACATTACCTCCCAGTCCCCCAGTTATCATCTTTTTTCCCTCAAGGCCTGTATACATCATAATAACTTTATGCCAGGAGAAGTCATAACAGAAGAGCATTTTAAGGACATTCCTTTCATGAGCAATGGAGAGGAATGCAAGTCAAAGGACTAGTCCATAACAATTTGCAACTGTAGGAAAAGTATTTCATTTCGTGACACACTTCATGGGCTTCAGCTCCTTGTAAAAAGATGGTAACATATCTAAATGTGGTCCTCTGGTCCTGTCTTCTTATGTGTACTAAAACTTTGAAAATACTATGTATAAATATGTGCTTGTAATCCAAATACACTGTAGTAACTTCAAATTTAAGGCTATAATCTGAAAATATTTTCAATAGAATATATTTTTTTTTCTCCACAAGTGTAAATACAGATGTAGCAATTTTTCTCTTTATTATCATTTTATATACCTTCTCACTTATCAGTATATTTTCTCTGTACCCTGTGTATTGCAACCTCAACTCTTAATTTTCAATATGTGTCCTATTTTTAGGTTACCATTTTCTAATGGTAACCTATGTAATGTAATGCAGCAAGCCAATGCTTGCTACAGACAGACTTTGCATATACTAAGAATATACTAAAGAGGTGACTACAGAGGATGAAAACAAGGCAAAAAATAATGTTACAAAGAACAGACTGTGATGTAGCATTAACTATAATCATGTGCCATTATATCTGGAGGAATGGAGCATAGGTATTGTTATAAGGTGCTTTAGATGTTTTTATTTCCTGGTTTTAACCTTTAAATGAAGCATGTTATGCTTTTAACTGTTCTAATATTTCATGAAAGGGCTTTCTGTATATGCAATAGACTCATGTAACATACATATTTGCACAGACAGCCATTGCTGTGTGGTAGGCAAAGCTTATGGTTGCAGGCAGTGTTCCTGATTTTGTGCAGAATTAAGCCTGGATTTAGTATTAAGCATGTAATAGTATTAGTGACATCTCTCTTTTTTCCTTAAATCAAAGTCTATAACATGGCTTGGAATTTAAAAATACAGAATTATTGTACTAGTGAATATAATAATAATCATGGAAGCACTGAATTGGATTATATTCTTATGGTGCAAAGAAACTATCATGTCATCTGGTTTATCCTAGACTTAGAACTTCCACTGGTTTCTCACTGATATATTACATAAAATCGGTACAATATTTTTAACCATGTATGTGTACCTGCAATGTGAGTAATTCCTGCTTGCAAGTACTTTGTGCATATTCACCTTGTTTAGCTCTAATGATGAAAATTAGGTTAAGCTACTGCAAAGACTTTCATGTAGGAGACCTTATTGGTCTTAGTGTTAAGGATTTGGTATTTTCTAACTCAGTGATCTTGAGAGCAGGTAGGGATGTCTTGTGTATAAATAGTAGTGCTATTCAGAATTGCCTTTCCTATTATTACATCATTCCAGTCACAGGATAAGGGAGGGATGGGTGTACAACTCACATTCTTGCTGCAGTCAGGCTTTCTACAGTGAGAATAAAGGAGTTTACATGGGCCAAAGCCAGTGCTGCTTTGGTCTTGTCAGATGGTCTGGGCCTAAACTGAACTAGTGGTTCAGAACTGCAGTTCTAAATATCTATCTACATACATAGATATAAAACACCTTCTTTAGAATAGGTTTGAGCTTTGGAGGCTTAAATAAGTTGCTATAAAAGGATCTTCAATGTCTCTTGGACACAACACAACACAATACTGTGCTTGTTTTGTTGTTTGTTTGGGTTTTTTTCCCCCTCAGTATTTATACTCTGAATAGTCTCATGAATTATTAGTAAAATTCTTGATTCTTCTGTTTAAACAAAATACTTCTGTTAAGGCATCTTCACTGTGGTCTCAACAGCAACTACACCTGTGTCAACCATTGGCCAAGGATTAGAATTTGTAGGGAAGACATGAAGTGGTGGAGATATGGGAACTGGATGTGCTTTTGCAGGATGCCTGACTACATGCTCTGATTTATTATTTATCTGTGAGCTGTGTTGAGTTCAGCAGGGGAGCTTTTCTTCCTGCAGTCCCATTGAGATCTCTGTGTGTCAAGTTACTCCTGTGCAGTGACTTGGACATTGTTCCCACCCATGCCACTACTGCAGGCTTTCAACAGAAGGTATTTTCACAGTGGCCTCAATGCCTAGAAAAAAACCTATTCTACACTTGTTTCTATACTCTCTGATACTCAGCATGTTGACACAAACATTAGACTGCTAATTGCTTCTTCACTGACAGCGATTTGTCAGCTTGGAAACTGCAAAATTCCATTCTGTTAGATAGAATTAAATTAATGATAGCAAATAGCTGGATAATTAGAAGCTCTCTTACCATGTCTGAGAAAACTCCCATCTTTTCAAATTGCAGCTAATCTCAGCAAACGTTTCTGGTGTCTTTTTGATGTGTTTGAGTAAGGATCAGTCAAGTGAGTGGAGGTGATAAATGTTGATGGATCCAAGTTTTCATTTGGTTCCTGTAAGCAGGGTGTTTGGGTGGAGCAATAGTTACACAGAGGTACTAGAGGGATTTCTGCACTTGTAAAAGTCTCCTATGTTATGAATTTAAAAAATAATATTAATTTAGCTAACTTTGCAAGTCAACGCAAGGGAAATTACTGCTGTCTAAAAATGATGGACATATACAAAGTTTAGAAAGTAGTGAAATGAAACCTTATGTAATCTGCAGAGAGAATTGTTACAATATCTACTCAATATAAAAATGGAATAAAAATCTAGGCTTTGATATTTTTCCAAGCAGCTTTTTTTAATCTGCAGTTGTAATGACTGTGATAAAAATAGAGCACTACAGTAAAAGCCAACCAGAAACAGTTGTGATTGGCAAATAAATTCTATAGGCAAGGACTTGGCAATTGCTTATGAACTGTCTTGGAGCTGCTTTCACAGCCTCACAAGCATTTTTGTGAAGAAGTATTTCACAGCAACCCAGAGCACATGAAAGGTGGGGGACGCAGATAAGCCAGAAAAGATAGGAAGATTACATACACCTTCCAAATTTCACAAGTTTTTCAAATGAAGACTGATAGCCAACTGTGGCAGTACCTGTGCTCCTGCTGAACCACTGCTGTGTCATGGGCTCCAGGTGAGTGACCTGTCACATAGATATTGCCTCTGGAGTAGATTTTAGAGTGGTGTGAAGGAAAACACAAATCACAGTGTATGATTTGTTTGCTTAGATTAGGGAGAATACTCATTTTCATTTGTAAGAGAAAGCTGTCTAGTGTAAGGTGGGAATGTAGGCTTCCTCCCAGATGGAAAATAGGCACTACCAGAGTGGAGTGGAGGATTCATCTCACTCTTTACCTGTCCCTTTGGTGCTTTTTCCTCTTCTGCAGGAGAAAAAAAGCAATATGATTCTTTTAAATGTCTTTACAATTTATCTCCTTTGTACCCATCTACTTTGTGGATTTTTTTTTTAGTGACCTGCAACCTTTTTGCACCACCTGCAAGTCTTGAAAAGATCAAGCTCCCATATGTTCAAGTATAAATGCTAATTCTTTCATGTATTCATCTATTTATTGTATTTCAAGTTGACTAATATTAAAAAACAGAAGAGATAAAAATAGCAGGCTTCTGTCTGTCTTGCCAAACAGTGTTAGTTTTTATTAGTATCCTGATAGGTAGTCAGCATCATTTCTAGCTGTGTATTCTCCCCAGGCTCAGTAGGTTTTCCAGAATTCTGCTTTCCTCTATCAATTCAGAATCAAAGCTGTAAAATCCTATACACTGGATACAAATTTTCTCACTGGTTAAACCAAAGGAAGCAATCTCTCATGTCCTTCCTTGTTGACTAATTATTAGTTCCTCATTGACAAATTATGTAGTGCCAATTACAGTGAATAAGGTTTTTATCTGTTGTTGGCTCAAGCTGAATGCACTACTTAGGTATAGCTCTGTCTCAAGGCACTTTCATGATGAGATCTTTGGATTGCCTGGGAAATTTTTTATATTTATTTATAAATCAATTATTTGTGGTGAATTCAGGAAACTTAAAAAGGTAGCTCAGATCTGCTCATCTTCCCTGTAATCTGCCACAGTGTTGAAGAATCTGCACTGCCATACATTAATTGATCTGCATTTCTGAGCCTGGGGAGCTGCTCTTGAGGCCATATTCTGGAAACTAAAATAAATCTACCTATGCTGACTGTGATTGTCCTCAGTTGAAGGCAGTATTTTAATGAAAAAGGAAAAAAAAAAAAACAAAACCAAAGACACCGCATAAAAGCCAGGCTTAAAAAGTAGCAAGTGAGTTGTAAATTAGCTGGTGTTTTGGTGTTTTTGTCCTCCCTGTTAGCCAGGCTGTGGCTGCTGTCTCCCTGAGCTTCCCTGTGAGCTGGACCTGCTGTGCCACACTGTCACACCTGTAAATGCTTCAGAGTCCCTCAGGTTAGCCTAAGGGAGGTCATGTCATCCTTGTTTGGAGGGAGGGGAGGTAGGATTGGTCTCCACATTCAAAACCAAAGCAAAACAAGTATTTCTAGCTGCTTTTTTCCCATTTTTCTCTGTTTTTTTTTTCTTTTTTTTTTCTCCTCTACTTTTGATTTTTTTTTTTCATTTTGTTTTGGTGCCTCTGGTGCCTCTGATAATACACAACTGGATATTCTCCAGCCTGAGGACTGTATTTCTGTCCTACATCATTTGTATTTTCAGATTTCTCAAAACAACTTTACAGGGTGGATATGGGGGAAAATTAAGTTAATATTATCTTTTGGATGTTTCTCTTCATTTTAGGGAATATAGAGGAGAAATGCCATGTTCAAATGTGGACATGAGTTATTTTTTTCTCTGTCTGGTATAAGCTTATAAAATGATATATTATGGAGGAGGAACAATACTTTTCACTCCAGTGAGAATGACATTGAGTGATTTCTGTGGTTTCTCAAAACCCTCAATACCACAAGATGCTAATTGATTTAAAAAAAAAAAATCAACGTTATCACTGCAGCACTTGGTGTTTACTTTTCACAATATTATATAAAATGAAAACCTTGAATGTTGCTTAATTGAAGGAAAGGTCTGGGTTCTGGGAAAAAAAACCAGGCCTTTACAACAACACCAGAGACCTTCAGGTAATTTGTTTACCTTCTGTTCATGGGAGTCAAGGAGCAGAATTATCATTAAAGGCATGAAGTGCATTCAGACAACTGAAACAGTAAGATGCTAATTAAAGAAATTACAGAAAAAAATACCATGCTATGTCCTTTTGTTCTATAGAGGAATTTAACCTAGTCTTTTTTACAGGGGCAAAAGTCATGCAAGAGATTTGTTTTGTTAACAGCTTAGTAAATAGAGAATCATAATGACCAAACACCTGATCCTTTTGTAACACTGCTTTTATATATCAATGTTGATTTAAATATAATTAAAATCTGTTTCAGGGGTCTGCAAACTGACGTAAAGGGAGAGAAAATACACAAAAGAGAAGCCAGAAACATTGATAGAAATCAAGAAACTACCCAAGTAGATAAACAGCAGAGGTGGATTGGAGTAAAAGCAACAGTTAATTGGTGTGCAAGGAGAGGAAGATGAGACTTGAAATAGGCAAGATCAATCCAAAAAGATGAAAGAAAAAACACAGTAGAAATTAATTATTTTGTACATGTTCCTAGCTCTCTGGATCCTCGTGTTCTGTCTTTTATAACTGATCAGGACATGATTCTTTATTAACTTTTGATTACAGATATAAAGATTTTATGATGAGGTTTGGAATCTTGAGTTTTGAAAGAGAGCAGACTCAGGGCCATGTCCATATATCTTAGTGAGATGGGGTGAGATGGGTGAGAACAGACCACAAACTAATTTCTGTTGTGATCTGGGGGAGAGGACTTGGTGATAGTTTATCTGCAGATAGCAGCTAAGGGATTTCTGAAGGCTGCAGAACAGAAAGTGTGAATGACAGCAGTGAACAGCTGAAAATCTGTTATCTACAAACTGGCACCCTAATAAACTATGCTTTGCATATCAGAAAGACAAGGGGGCACTCAGCATGCTGATTGACTCCACTGATGTAGTCTTCATGGTGGTGCATGGGAAGATCAAGAAATTAGGTGTTTTCTGTTAACATAGAGTCATTTCTGTGTTGTTTCTCAGAAATTGAGGAAGAAACTCAGTTTTAAACCCTGTATGTTATGGAGTTTTTATTTAGTTCATGATAATTTGATAAGACTAAACAATCTAACTGAATATAGTCTAAATGCAGACCAAAACCTAAATCTGTCATGAAAAGAGATAAAATAAGTGGCATGGCAGTACTTAATTGGTAGAGCAGTAAATCTCATTAATAGCGAGTTAGCCTTTAGCACATTAATTAGTTTTTGACCCCTTTAACAATAGACATCAGGACATCCAGCAAGCTCCTTCTTTTAGTAAATGTATTTTGAAGTTGAAGAATATTTTTAAGAGGTAAGAACTGGAAGCCTTATTTCCCCTCTCCTAGGCAGGACCTTGATAAACTCCTATCTGCTACAGCTTATAGGAAAGCTGTGGCAACAGAGACTAAAATATTGCTTTTAATCCTGTCTTGGTTTATCTGGATTTTGTGACTTACTAAAAGGTAGTAACTCATTCAAAGCTGAGAAAGTCAGTACTAGAAAAAGCAATAAAATATTAAACGTCATGGTCTGTTATTGATTTCTGAAGCAAGGACTGATGCTATAAGGCTTCAGTTCCTGCAGATAAATGTTACTGTGATTTGATATTTCATAACAGTGGGCATATTGGTCCCTCAAGGGACACCATATTGTAGGGAAACATAATTACTCTGGCTCATTTCTTGCATTCACTTTTTTTTTCTGAATGCAGGGAAACAAAAAGTCTTCCTTAGTTCAGAGCTCAAGTTAAAACTTTGACAGAAAATATAAAATACAGAAACCCAGAAATATGTTCCTATTAGAGAGACACAAGCCACCAAAAATTGTCAGTGAAAACTTCAGTGAGCCTTATATCCAATTAAACTGCACAAACTTGGCAATCAGTGGAGAGAAAGAGCCTTTTCTAGAGCATGATTCATATGGTCCAGATTGGATACCTATCTGTAGATTAAAAAGTCTGGACTGCCTCTGGTGTAGATCCCTGATCCAGTAGTCTCACATTCCCTGGTGCCTGATTGTCCTTTATTCACTCTATTAACAGACTGTAAATTAGAAAGAGGGATGAAGTATTGATGGGGCACTACTACAGCCCAAAAGTAGTAGTACTACTACTTTTTTTTACTTTTACCTTCTCTCCCTAAATATTGGCATCGCAGTGTATCATGGTATGGCTATAGGGTTCAAAACATTTTCTGCCTTGGGAAGTAGTTGTATTTCAGTAGTCTGTAAAGCTATTTATTTATTTATTTTAAGAGAAGGCCCTATAAACCTGATGCAGTTTATTCCCCATCACAAGACAGAATGTACTGTTGTATCCTCCTGGAATTAGTATTTTAATTGTGTATTAATAATACTGATAAATATGAGTCATCCTCTATAGACTTCACCTCTCTTCTCCAGTTCCCACTGCTGATCCTAAGAACAGTCCAGTAGTTTCAGAGCAGTAAAGGTTCCTACCACATTATGAGAAAATAATCAGAGTTGCTGTGGACGTTTAGCTGTGTATTAAAAGAGTGAATAGAGTAGAACTGATTAAATAAATGAAATACTTGTACAGAGCCTCAGTCACAGAAGGGCATTAAACTGCAGTACTGTGCAAACGTCATTAAATGCTGTGTCTTTATGTGAATCAACACTGACGAGCTATTCCCCTGGCTGGCTCCAATATGTCACTTTGTGCCAGTGAGAGTCTTTGGCCTTTCATCAGTTAAACAGACTGAAGTGTCGCCTTTAGAAGATAATTACAGGTTCTCAACGAAAATGGCAGAGTTAAACCCTGCTAGATGGTACTTGTCTCACTGGAGAGAGCACAAAAAGCACACACAGGCCTGGAGTTCTCTGCAGAAGGGCCCCTTCCTGGGATAATGATACAGCTCTGTGCAGGAATGATGGATCTGGGTAGGAACCTGATGGTGGAAATGCAGTCGTGTGTTAAGTGACCAGCTGTGCCAGCGTTTCCAGAAGAGTAACAGACTTGAGAAGGAAATGTTGGAGAACAGGCAGCCTGTGCCAGCTCCTCCTTTTGGGGCAGATCTTTGCATTCCAAATAACTCTAATGAAAAGGGGATTTGTTGACTCAGAGATGCTCTGGGAAGTATCCAAAGGTATTATATTCTCCACTGCTTTTTCAGAAAGCCACTCTGAGATCTACAAGTCTCTTGCCGGAGATCCTTTGTAAATTCTCATGTTTAATTAACATAGTAAGGTTTACATTGCTGCTTAATTGGCATTGCCATTGAGACATGTCTGCTTGGTGGCTACAACAATGTGTAGTGCTTATGTCTGAGTGTATGCTTTTGTGAAAGCCTGCTGGTTATTGTTCACATGTCACTCTACAGGGATACAGTTACTAAGCCAAATCTTCAGCACATGAATATCAAGGTAAGTTCAGATGAAGGTTATTAATCTTTCCTGACTTGATCCATAAATTGCAGGGAATATTAGAGCTCATGTACTTATTACTTTCAAAGTTATTATGCCTATTGTTATCTCGCTATCAATTGGATCCTCAGATCAAAAAAGCTGCATAAATGCCATTTGTTAAGAGGAAAATTCATTTAAGTTTTCAGTATTTCTTACAAATTGTGAGTGAAGGACACAGAGCAGTGTTGAAAAGCTGTTGTTGCCACAAATGCAGCAAGTTAAATAAACTGTCCAACCATAGATTTTATTCGGCAAAATTCTCTTTACAATTGAGTGTTTGTCTACAAATTAATATATATCAATCATTTACCAGCTCTGTTTGCTTTGAGAAAGCATTCAGGCATATAATATGAAAGGGGGATGAATCAGTACAGAAGTTGCAAGTACACAAATAGAGATCTTGAGAGCCAACAATTTATATATACATTTTTAAATAACCATTAAAATGCCAGAGGGACAAGGAAAGAAAAAAAAAAGCGAAGAAAGAAAAAAAAGAAACAGAATATAAAAAAAATCACTGCCAAGATGAGTTGGTTGCACGTTTCCAGTGTGAATGCTGGAGAAAGACTTTTCACTTCTGGAGACAGACAAGAAGTTCCCTTTGTAAGAATACATCAGATGGCAGCACAATCACAAGCAATGTGATTAGTTCGACAAGTTGTCAATTTTTTCAGACTCTCTCTTCAGGCAGAGAGCACTGATGGGTTTTGTTTGTGGAAGACAGATGTTCTCTTTACAGTCTCTAAGCAAGATAATAAAAGTTTCCTGTCTTGCCAACCTGCATTGGAGCAACTCCAGAGAGAGATAAGAATGTGCTACTCAGGCCACTGCTATTGGTTCTTTTGTACCAGGCGTAGGAAAGAAAGGGGAATCTGAAAATAACAGATGCAAAGGCCTTTGTTCTCTGTAGCTGTGTTTGTGCTGCAGAAGCCTTTGTTTCTCTTTTTGTTTTGTAATATTACCTATCTCACTTGTGACTCTTTTGAAAGAACTGTGATAAAACTGTTCATTATGAACAACTATACAACAGTGCATATCAGGTGAAGAAGACTGGGCAGTAAAAACAGTCTCTCCCCTGCTCTTCTCTAAATTGTTTAGCAAGATTTTTCAGCTGACAAGATCTTAGATTGACCTGACATAACAAAAGTGTGTCCGATGACAGGAGAGGAGAGAAGAGAAAGGGCAGCCTTTAGAGCCAGACAGTGCTAATTGCTTTGAATTGGCGATGAAACATTTGTATTCAGGAAAGGGTAAATGCCATTTCAGATCCATACCTAATATCAGCTCAAGTTGAGCATTGAATCTAATTACCTTCGAATATTTTTGTTTGAATTCATTATTTGATCCTCCAGCATTGGGATCTGTTTCTCTAAATTTTCTTTTGGACTGGAGCCAAACTACTGGGAATATGTCATCCCGAGTCTCATTTGGGTTTGTGCTGCAGCTCACAGGAGCAGCTGTTTGCAAGATGCGTGCCTCAGGTTTTCCAAGGTTTTAGTAAAGATGTGATTGTGTGCAGTTATTATTGCTTGAAGCTGAAGCATTTAGACTGAATGAGTTCTTAAATTACTAAAAAATTTAACATTTCTTAATTTGGAGTTAGTGAAGAAAAGTCAAATTGGAAATCTGGTACTAGCTGAAGCTGCTTGTCCAACAAGAGGAAGAGGCATCAAATCATCCCTCCAAATAATATAGTAACTTTTTGAACCATTCAGAATTAAATAATTAAATTTAAAATAATTGGACACATGTGAGGTCACTTGATGTTAATTCAGGCATTTGTGTCTCTTGCTTCTTGTGGAGCTTTATGCAGATTTTATACTGTTAACATCAGCTCAAGGACAGAGGAGATAGACAGAAAAGATGATGAAGACAAAATTGCAAATATAATGCTCTGCTACTGGAATTCCTATGAGGCTGGATGAATCCAGCTGAAATAAAATTAAAAGTCAAATTTGTAGGTTTTACTTCAACACAGCAGGAGAATTAAAATAATGAAAGGAAAACAGAGGTCTCCAGCAACATATTGTCAAAGACCTCTACAATGCATTAGCCCATGGCACTGTGCCACTGAGAATAGCAAAGGCACTTGTGAGGACAAGTGTGGTGAATTTCTCAACAATACTTAAATCTTGACTGTCAAAAGCAATTTGAGAAGCTTAAGTTTGTCGACTTGCTGTGTGACTTCAGGCTTTGTAAAAAAAGTGATGCAGTTTCTGCAGATCTTACTCTCTTGAAGCGTACACACTAAAATCTGTATTTACTAAGATCACACTAAAAAGCTACTCTTTTGTCATATTGATTTTGAACCTTCATTTAGAACTTTAAAAACAATGAGTCCCAAACATAGATTTAAATAGAATAGGCACCCTAAAATCTTTATTGCTGAGTTAAATTGGACTGTCTCATGTGTAAAGTAGGAAAGATTAGAACCTGTGGCCTTTCCTACAGGCATGATTTTAATAGCCAAAAATAAATTCTTTCTCTTTGATTAACTTAGAAATTCTGACTGATCAATTAGGAGTTTAGGAAGAAGTAATTTAACAGTCAGCAGTAGCTCTTAATTAATTCTGCATTAATTTCTGTTGATTTACATTACTGACAAAATGTAAAACCTGTTTTTCAGTGTCTGTTATTGACACATTAGTTATGTGTTGGTTTCTCCTGTTTTTTTTGTTTGCTTGTTTTGATGGATTTTTTTGAAAGCTATTGATCATGACCACAGCAACGCTTAAGGTGAACAAACACATCCTGTGTTTAAGCATCAGCTTCCATTTGTGTTTTGCCAGAGAAAGTTTCTTTTTATACTTGGCAATATCTTAAGCAGTTGGTACTCTGGAAATCACTCACAGGTTGTCAGTCTCCAAGTCAGCTTCTTTGCTTCACACAAATCTTTGCCCACGGCAGATAAGTGCAACTTGAGACTCCAGAACTCTCCTTAGAGCTCCACAGGGGAAGGTGTTCTTCTAGCTAGAAAGTATTTTGCCTTATTACCACCAAATATAATTGCCACATAACCTTTCTTCTCTGCTTGTCTTGTTTTGTTTTTCCCTCTCCTTAACCTGCTTCCTCATTATATTCTTGTTTCCCAGCATAGAAAGTCCTGCCTTTCTCTTTTATGCTGTTTATCATCAGGAGGAACCTCTGGAGGTTTCCCTCCATCTGCCTCCACCAGCAGTTCCAAATCTTCTGTCTGGCTTTTACCTTTTTACCTTTCTTTTTAACCTATCAATTACCTTTTTTTTTTCTTAGTCTTCTGTTCCCTATTTCTTGTTCTGCACATTTCCATCCTTTCTAACTACACAGTCTGAATCTTTTCTCCCTTGCTCCTGCCCCTTCAGTCCTACTTTCTGCCCTGTGCCACTTCCAGGCAGCAGTTCTGGAGTGAGAATGCTGTATGTTTCTCTGAATGCTGCTTTGAAATACAGACTTATTGGCTCTTCTTCCTGAGGCTTAATAATTTATAGATTAAATATTTCTGCCATATGCCAAGAATATCTATGTCACAGAAACTATCAAATCACAGAAATGTAGTAGGAAGGGAGCACTGGGGGGTCATCTAATCCAGGCTTCTGCTCCAAGTGAGACTGTTGCCAGCACTACAACCAGGTCAGCCACAGCCTTGAAAACCTCCAAGGATGGAAATTCAATAAATAGCATCTTCTGAGTGACCCAGTGGAGAGCTGCACTGATCACTGAGTGAGCTTCTCCATCCTATTGTATATTTTGAATTTCTCAAGATAAATTTTATGGCCACTAGCTAGTTGTATATGAATATATATATGTTAATGAATATATGTCTGTGAATGCCAGTTGTATTGTCTGCCAATAAGCCAAACAGTTGTAGGGTTCTACTAGATCACTCGTTATTTGCTGGACTGAAAAAAACCTCACTATCTCCTTCTAGGTCACATGCTCTGGGCCTGTGACCATCCTGGCAGCCCTCTTTTGAACCCTCTCTAATTTCTCAGCATCCATACTGGACTGAGAAGAGTGCAGGTTGACACTGTTTCAGATGCAGTCTCACCATTGCTGAGCAGAGGAGAACAAAAGCTTCATTTGACCTGTTGGTCACATTGCTCCTGGTGCAGCCAATTGACAGTCAACCTTCTCTGCAGTGACAACCAAGTGTTGTCTCACTTTTGGTGTGTCTTCTGTCCCAAGTGCCTTTCTGCAGGGTGCTTGAGCTGGTAAATTTCCTATCCTAGGTGCAGACTTCTGGCCTTCTCTTTGTTGATCAAGATAATGTCTCTTTTGATTCAGCTCTCAATTTTCTGAAGGTTTCTTTGGCTGGAATCTCTTGGCATCCAGCATGTCAACCATTCTGCCTCATTTAGTATCACCTTTGAATTTGCTGAGGATGTACTTACTCTGTATCATGTCTAGGTAGTCAGTGAAGATATTGAATAACATTGGCCTCACTATTGACCTCTCATGTGCTCTGCTTGTTACCAGCCCCCAATTAGATGGCAAGACATTGATTACTTCCTTTCATCCAAGCAGTCCCTCTCCTAGCAATACAATCCAACTCTGCTTCTTCTGTGTAGTTTTTATATTGGTTTATTTTTTTCATTTTAATAAGGAAAAAGTTCAAAATCACCATGGAGAAGGGAAATAAAGTCCAAAAAGTTTTGAAGATAAGTTGGGAGAGACAGGAAGCATAATCCTAAATCTTGTCTTTCAATTGCTAATAAGAAGAGCAAGGAATGAGCACATTTTTTTCCCCCACCCAAGGAGCTTGTAACCTATTTTTTAATTGATACCAGAGACATTTTTCAAGTTAGGATCTGCTTTGTTTCCTCAGCTGATCAACATGTAATTATCATAAAGTGCCACAAAAGTCTTCTTCAACAACAATTGTTTTTTTGTCAGAATATTTAAGCAAATGAATGTTTGACCTCCTTGGTCCACTGTCATACACTGACAGTTCTTGGCTATATCACTGAGCCAAAGAGCAACCCTGGCAAATAGAGACCCCACCTTCTGCCCCTGTGCCTGCAAAAGAATGCTGAACTAGTATTAATTTCTTTATCACTGAATTCAGATGATTCTTGCATGATTTTATAAAGAATGTATTTTTCTTGTTCACAGCCCCCCCTTTTTTTCTTATAAATTAACAAAACTTTTGGGCATTGACTCAGAGATACTTGTGTTGTGGATTGTGCAATGTTTTCTAACTCCTTTAATAAAGTTGAGTCATTCTGTGTGCCACGTTCCTCAGGCATGAAAGGATTTTGCTGCTGTGCAAGGCTGCTGGTGCTGGGGAACACATTAGGACAAATTCTGTGATTTTCCTGTTGCTCTCACGAAGGTTTGGATGGGAACAGAGTTATTCTTGTTGCAGTGCTGGTCTATGATCACACATCGTTGTGATCTGACAATTTTCCACAGGGAAGATGAGTAGTATATTTTGGAACCAGTGAATTTCCAGGCCTTCATGGCAGATGATAATGATATCTCACACTTAAAATAAAGCTGCAGTAATACAGTCGAATGGGATCCTCTTGCTAATGCAGTGTCAATCAAGTTTGCTAAGCTCCAATGCTTATTTACTCTTTCAGTTGTAAGTTAATACCCAGCAGACTTTGTTTTCTGAATTATTGATAAAGCATTTTGTTCCATGTAAGAATGCAAACCCAGTTTTGAATTGCAAAGGTAAGAGAATGCCTTGTGATGATTCCCAAGGTGTTGCTGTGAATATGTATCTTGAAACTTAATAACTAAATTAAATTATTTTTACTTCAGCTTTACAGAAAATTATTAATGAGCGAGATCATTAAGTATTAAGCTAACAGGGAAGCTTTTATTTTGCACCTAACTCAAAGCCTTTCTGTCCATGGTGTATGAGAGGAAGCCAGACTGCAGCAGGAGCAAATACAGATCTCAACACCAAGAGTATCTCACAAAGTCTAAGTTGTAAACTCAGCCCAATAGTCTCTTTAAGTACAGAACTGAATTTGTCATCTCTTCCCATGAGTAAATAAGGACAAATTTTACATTTGATTTCACACTTAAAGGACAAAACTCACAGGTTTTGAGTCTAGATTGGACCGTTATGATGGTTTAGGCTCAGCCCAGCTCATAACATTTTTTGGTATGATTTCTGTATTTTCTTAGGAATATGTATATAGGTACACTTTCTTAGGAATATGTATCATTCCCAGTCTTCATGGGCATTATGTGAGTTCATGAAAGTAAGGTCTTACGGAGTGTTTGTTTACTGAAGGAATAGATTGGAGAGAGAAAAAGGATGGTCACTCTTACAGAAATCTCTAAAAATTACATCCTGTTTCTCAAATACACCACGACCCTTAATCCTGCAGATGAACTCTGAGATCTGTTCATGCCTGATCAATCAAGTACATTCCCCTCCAGTGAATAATAACATGGCAAGGGCAATGCTTTGTGTATCAGCACTGTGCCCTGCAGTGTTGCAGTGACTGGTCAAGATTCACCTCTTGCAGGAGGCAGCAGAAAAAGGATTTGTTCCTGGGTTATTGTTGCGAGGAAAGTGTCTGCACTACCCTGTGAAAACGAGTGGGAGCAGAAAGCAGGAGGCAGTTTAATGAAGCTTCTGGTCACTGTATGAGATCTGAAAACGTCAGAAAATGTGAAGGCTTTCCTAGCAGGCACAGGCAGGCAGCTGCACACTCGCCTTACTGAAGCCTTCCTGTTTGTAGGCTGAGCTGTTTGGACACAAATTAGATAAAAGAGGAAAAAGAAACTTATTCCTGTGAGTGCTGATGCTTGGGGAACTTCCCAGAAGAGTCTGATGGCACAGGAGTCCCCAGATGGGGCATGTGCTTCTGAATTTCAGACGGAGGCATAAATTTGCTTATTTTAGAAGATTTTTTACGCTTGTTTTTTTTTTCTTTTGGCTTAAGCCAAAGTGTTGTAGGAATGTTGTAGGAATTCTGTCCTTCCTGATAAACTGTAACAGCTTCTTAGAGAGAAAACCTGATTTCATGCATTTTTCTTCAGTTTTTGTGTTCACTTAAAACCAGAATTGACTTACCTAGGATTTCTCAGACATCCCTGTGTAAATACAAACTACTCTGACAACCTGCTCTGGAATTTTCCAGAACTCACAGGCAGGAGTTGTGAACAATCTTTGCAGAGGTGAAATCCCTCTGAGTCCTGTAAGAACATCAGCTGTGGGTATGAGCCCCTCTCTCTGAGGCTTATAGCTCAGAAACAATTCTGCTTCTGTTACAGAACTCTCTTCTTATGCATTAATATAATTAATTCTTGCAGATTTTATTGTGTGTTGCCCTCATAATTATCTTGCCACTTTAGATATAATAGTTGTTATTGAATAGGAAATTAAATTTCTGCTCTTTTTTGTTTGTTTTGCAGCTGCGTTGTCTGCTTCTGTGGCCACTATCTTTTCAGAAGGCACAAGAAATTCAAATAACCACTTACAGAGTTTTAGATAATGTTTTTAATAGATATTTTATTTATTTAAAAGTAAAAAGTAATTAAAACTATTTTTAATTCAGCTGCTTATTTTGGCGTTCTCTCTCTCATTTTGATATCTATTTTCTATCTTCTATTTTTCCATATGTTTATTAGCAAAATGCTCATTTTTGTGAGGCAAACATTCTAGGTAAATATTTATACCTTTTCAAATGTTTGCAGAAATGGAACTGACCACAAGATAAGATCTTAGTTATGTTTTTCCACTTTATCTCATTTGAAACCAGGAAGCCTCCGTGCGGGGCTTTGTGGCAGGTGATTCTTGTCCCTGCTGTGGCTCACAGAGGGACTCTGCAGTGGTTACACACTCACTGCTGGGAGGACAAGGAGATTATCACAGCTATGTGTTCTCACTAACAGAAGGAATACACTCTTTGCTAGGCTTACATTTTATTATTTGTGGGGTTTTTTTGCCTTAAAAGATCCTCGCCCCAAATTATAATACCTAAAAAACCCAAATCAAAGCCATATCAACCGTTCCTACTTTAATTCTCTCTGGATGGAAGAATATTGTCATTTACCCACTTAAAAGTTGCCTAGCATCAAGTTTCTTTACTATGCCTGTGTCAACAAGCCCTCAACCTCTCCTTATAATTTTAGTTTTACCTTAGCTCCAAAAGCAGATGTGATTTTCTGGAGAGAGAGAGGATTTTAGATACATACCTGCAGGCTATTGACCTCACTCTTGCCAATGAAAAGGTAAAACTCACAGGTGGTGAGATTTCAGCCATGAGTAACCTAGATCCATGTGGAAAATAAAATTCAAATGCTGGATCTGAAGCCTACCATGGAAGATGTAGTACACAAAGGAAGACAGGCACAGTTCACTGTATTCACTTCAAATAACTTTAATCTATATGGCAGTCTTTATTATTCTTATATAGTAAGTAAGGAGATGAGAGGAACTTGTTGAGGAAGCACATTCTGCCAGCCAGCTGGCATTTGTGTTCTGGTTTAGTCACTCA
The DNA here is from genome assembly GCA_024611195.1 of Ceyx melanurus. NCBI lineage: Eukaryota > Metazoa > Chordata > Aves > Coraciiformes > Alcedinidae > Ceyx > Ceyx melanurus. The sequence goes on along the minus strand of JANHGL010004315.1, from coordinate 28,302 downwards.
TGCATCAATTTCCTCTAAAGAGGGAATACTTTTCTGTGTCACTGTGCAAAGATTTGGTGAAGGTTGGTGCATTTGGCCACCTCTGACCTGGGCAAAGGTGGGTGGTGTGACTGCCTTTTAGCCTGTGTCTCTCATTGCCTTCCCACTAACACCTCTGAGTCTGCAGGTGATGAAACCTGGGTGGAGGTCTGACCCCAGGACAGGTTGGGATATGTGCCAATATCAGTGCAAAAACAGCTTAGCCACAGCCTCAATTACTGTGTTGATGGGCCATAGATCTATCTCAAGATTTAACAAGACTAAAGATGACCAAGCTGTATATTTTTCTGGCTCTTATTAACTACTGTAGTACTTGGATGTAAAACAAAGAAGATGTAAAAATACATGGTCTCAGGTGAACTGTGTTTCTTAACTCAAATGTGCTTTATTTTTTATTGCAAGTAATTCCCATACCTTCTGATTACTGACTAATTAATACAAATGCATTGATTTACCATTATCTTCCATGGAATACTATTGCAGCAGCTTTGGCCTATGTAACAGTGTGGGCTGAAGCCTGTAGCCTGAATTCTAAAATTAGAAACATGGAAGCCCACAAACTCTGAATAGGGCATCAATATAATACTGTTTCAAGAAATAAACAAAAGCCAAATAGCTGCCATTCAACATAAATCTCAGGGATTTTGGACAAAAGCCACGTCGAGTTTGGATTGCTCATTATTTTTGAAGGAACTTTTAGAAAGACATGCATTAATATGCACAATATAAATCCAACCCCACGGGTCATGGAGTTTGCAGTTTGCAAGTGCTTTAGGAATAGTTGTTAAAGACTGGGGAGGAGGAGGGGTGGGAAGTGTCAGCAGGAGGAACAGTGCTGTGGTGCTAATGAGCAGATGCTTTGCTGTGTATTGAGAGACCTCCTTGCAATTAAAACATAGTTGTAGGTAGGAGGAGATCATTCAGCTGTCTGTGTGCTGTCAGTTGTACCTTGACCAGCTTTTCAGTATGTCAGATGCATTTTGATTAAATCCAAAAAAAAAAAGGAAAAACTACATCTGTAGCTGGGGGTTGGTTTGGCAGCAATATTTTCTGCAGTGGAAAAGTGAGACCTGGGTGTAAAGGGAGCTGCAGAACTTCCGTGGTGTTAGAAGCCAAGTGTCACTCATCAGGATCCTGCTGCACAGCTATGGGATCAATGGTCCCTGCAGGGGGGCAGAGGGGCAGTTCCTATCTCACCTCTTCAAGCAATGAGTTGCAAGCCAATAATGGATTTCCTCGCCCTTATCAAGAAGTTCAAAGCTAAAGAGATGAAGCACAAGACTCAAAAGTAGAGGTTCTTTTGTGGCTGTCTAGTGCCCTTCCATTGTGGGAAGGGAAATGTGGAAGCACATGGAGCTGGTCCCACCTGCAGAGGAGGGGTCAGCATGGTCAATTCACCCAGAGTAGGAGCTCATCTTGCTCACGTGTACATTCTGGAGCAGGGAAAGTGGGTGGAAAAGAAGCAGATCCCAGAATTATTGTCTTCAACCCCAACTTCGTATGTAATTATGTCATGTTTATTAGAGAAATACTTCAAAGTTTAGGAAGAAGATACATCTTAGAGCAGCAGAATAGCTTAGAGTAGCTGAGTTGCTGCCAGGCATTGTTTGATCCAACATATGCATTTTTCTCCTCCTTTTCTCTCTTTATTCTCCTCAGGTTAGGGGGCTTACAGCATAATTAGAAATTAAATTATTTATGAGGAGTCATTAAAATGGGTGGCTTGCAGATTAATCAAAGACAGGAGACATGATACGAAACTGCCTTTTCCTCTGCTGCTTTTGCTCATAGTGACTGCAGGGAAACCTTCACAAAGCATCTTGAGCCTTAGAAAGAAAAGAAATGAGTGCTCTGAGATATTATCTGTGTGTGTTTGTGTGCAAATATGCATATGAGTGTTGGGGGGAAATTGAAAATACAGGGGAAATTAGCCAACAGAAAGGCATTCTGAGGAGAAAAAGGGAAGGGATAGGTCAAGGGAAGGAAAACCTCATTATGCAGTTTTGCAATTCAGAATATGTATTCTAAGTACCAGAAAATGTAATTTCTCTGCCAAGTGGAGGAATTTATGTGCCTAATGAAATTTAAAATCAGTGGGAGCTCATTTAAAAGCAGTAAGACATATAGTATTCTACTAATTTTATGAGTAATCTGTCTAAAAATAACATAGGTTGGCTTTATTTATATCCTGCTGTGATACTAAGGACATATCTAAGCAGCTAAGATATATACCTCTAATTCAGGGCAAACCAAGTTAAGCCTTTTAACTGCCCTCATATTTTTGTCATCAAAAACTTACTTATCCAAAGCTTTTCTGAGAAATACACTGGAGTTGCCTCCTTAAGTCAGGCTTCTTGCTTGTTTTCAGGTGCATTTTGGGTGCTGCAGTTAGTCGTTTCAAAACTTGGTCTTTAGACTTGAGAAATCAGGTTTTTTGCCACCATCACTCAACCCATCTGAATTAACAAAGCTAGCAACCCTGACATATTATTTTCTATGCTTGTGGCATTAAGCACAGATTTACTGGATTTGGGTGGATGGTGAAGGAATTGAAAGGGAGCAAGGATGAACATTTTTCTTCTAATTTCTGAAGTAAATAGGTTTCCCTATATCATAATTTTCCTGAAGTACATTTTTGTATTCTGAGCCTATTGAAGGAGAAGAAATTAATATAACAATAATCATCATCATCACAAATATGCTTATAAAAGAGCATAGGGAGGAGCTGGGGTCCTTTACACAACATACTTTCTCTTATTGGGATGTCATATATTCAGTTTGGTCATTGTGGCAAATACTAGCAGTCCATCCCCATGAGAAGTGAGCAGTACAGCTGCTAGCTCAGTGTTTGGAGTCAGCATGAAAATGCAGTGTTCATGATTCCATCCTGAAGACATGTTAACTCAATTAATACATTGCTCCTGTGCTTGTAGTCCAAGTTTCCTACATTTCATTTCAAATGCCTATGGATCCATATGCTGACCAGAAGGTATAGAATCCCACTGTCATTTTTTTTTATCAATTATTAAACTGCTTATTGAGCCCCGAGTGATCCAAGCCAAACTGCTCTGTTGCCATTTTGTATCCTCTGCTGCTGTATTGGCAGAAGTGCATGAATATACAGGAAGAAACTCCCAACACATTTTAAGCACATGAGCTGAGAGGCGGCATTATTTTCTACAATCAGAACAGAGATGCAGCATCACATTAATATAAATTATTGTCATTCAAGCTTAATAGACACGAATAAAATAATTTCTGATTGCCTTTGCTTGCATGTTCATGGTTTACAGTGAATGCTCCCATGGTAATTAATGTTTTAATCTGTATTAATGAATAATTGCCACAGTGAATTCCTAAAAGGTCATTTCCTGCTCAGGTGGGGTAGTGAACTGTTTTCCTCAGTGATCTGTTCCCTGAATATTCACGAGCTGCTGCTATTTCTAGCTAATTAACATTTTCAACAAACACTTGTGTTTTGGAGTGTTTATGATTTTTGGGTGTCCTACATGCAAAGGAACTTGATTTTCAGGAAGAGCTGGGGAATCCCACTGACAACCACATACCTGCACCGAGTCTTGAATACTCTGGATGTCTCTAAAACAGAGGTTCTATGAATAACCTCTTTAAAATATAATACTGAAAATGCTAACTACAGCCTTCTCTATTTATATTTTATTTACTGTTAATACCAGCTCAGTACCACAGTTATCTATTCAGGTCACTAATATCTAATATAACATTCAAAGTATTTAATATCTACATGTCTACTATCTCCACAGTATTTAAAATTTCCACAGTTCCTATACATATTTCTACTTACCTATAAGAATGATAAAGTTGCCTCCTAGGGGTCAGTTCTGCCAAATAACTTAGATTTTTTTTTTCCAACTGTGTGGCTCTGATATAGCTTAATACATTTTTTCATATAGAAGTTTACCTTTCTTATTTATAATTTCTGTAGGCTAATGTTCCCAGTTTTGATTTGATCATATAATTTTGTTGATGTAGAATGAATACAATAGTATAATTTCTATCTGTAAAGTTGTTCAGCCATGTTACAGGTAGGCAAGATGTTTTGCTCCTTTTTTGACAGATTTTCTCAAGAGTGTATGTTTATATTCCTGAAATGGCATTCTGTGTGGTACTTTTTCAAAGAAAGCTACCTGAAAGTAGAATAAATCCAGTTAATGTGAAGGAACAGAGGCCATGCTCATTCCTCTGTGCTTTAGCCTGGCATGCCTCTGTGACACAGTGCTTGAAAACAGTATTTGCTCTCAAGTTCCTAGTTTGTTTGTTTGAGTTTTTTTTAATGACTTTTCTTAGTTTTTTCATCTTTATATAGATATTTTTACTATAAGCATTTTTCTACATGATTTTACTACTGAAATTTTTCTTACTCATCAAAGGAGACTGCCTCAATATACAGAATACAATAAATAATTCAAATTCATGACAGACTTCTGAAATGGTGGATTTCACTGACAGAGATGTTGATTCTTTTTCAAACAATAGCATCAAACTGCATTTCTATACTTTTACAATGCACTATATAAACACAGTAGAGAAAGATGGTCACTGTTTCTATTGTCTTAGTGATAAAAGGTTAAAACTTTTTACAGAAGGAAGAGGCACAAGGGAAAAAAGGACAAAATGTACAAGGAAAAGCATCAGGATGTTCTGAGTTTTGATTGGTAACTTGTGGAAAACTGTTAAAGGTGGTTTGTTTCTTGAACAAAAATTCATATCTATGTAGAATATTTGTTATTTCTTCTATTCTAGTATCCTTTGGGTTTTGTTAGTGAGCTGTGTAAATAAAGTATCTTGTCCATTAAACACAGCACACTTGCTATCAAGATAAGTAATTACATTATAGGTGTTAAAAAAGTCCTTCCAGTTGTAATCTTCATAAGATAGTTCCTCCTTTCCAGACTAGCTTTTTGGATATATGTATTGGCAGAACTCTGCCCATAAGGAGTGTGTGAAAGCTACTAGATACTAGGCAGGATGCTTAGTGCTGCTTAGCAGGATGCACTGCCAGGAGTGCTCAGGGGAACTCCAGTGATGTGGATTCCATTGCTCCTTCACAGTTTGGGATATGGGCTGCAGTGTCTTTTGCCATCTCTCCTAGTTATTAGCTGCTTTTCCATTTGAGATGGAACAAGCTGCTTCATTGCTGTGTTTCATGCTCAGAATATTTTCTGATAGTGTAGAGCTTTACAAATGAAAGGGCACTAAATGAATAGTAAGCATAAAGACTTAGTTATTTTACTGCTGTGTAAATTGAAGGACTTCCATGGTACTTTCTCCTGTTTTTCTGGTCTGTGAAAAAGCATATAATTTGTGAATTTTTGTCCTCACTCTGGATAATGCCAACATTTCTGTGTTGTACTCTTATATTTTTAAATTATTCCAACAATCTGTCAAATCCATTTAGGTACATCCTACATTTGCTTTTATTTATCTACAAAGTGGAACCTCCTTGTTCATTCCATTTTGGCTGCCAGCGTGGATGGAACCCATCCCAAGACGTATATGGATGTGAATGGTACCAGCATGACTGGCACTAGCTGTGTTTTTAGTGTCAAGGCTATGGGAATGTATATCATTAGTTGTTAAACAGAGTCTGCTGTCGGCTGGGTGCCAACATGCTGTCTTCTGTGCAGTGCCAAACCTTGCTGGGAACCTACATGTTCTGTAAGTTCAACTGCATATTTTCTCAGTTGTAACTACAGAAGTGAGACACCAAATGGAGTGACACAAAAAAGATTCTGAACCATGCAAACATTGTATTCCAGAGGGGCATAAAAACCAGTCTTGCTTTGGGCCAGGGAAGTTGCCACTCTTCTTTCTTCTTGTCCTTACTTGCCCCTCCCATGTGAGTAAATAGGAGAAAAATCATCCCAGAGGATCCTTCTCAGGTCCTTGCTGATTGAGGCTCTGGCAGCTTCTTGCCAATTTACTTCCACAACCACAAGCAGAAATGTGCTTATGGGAATACAGGGCAGTGGGCAAAGTTATTCTTTGGATCAGTATCTATGTGGGACATTTGCTATTGAATGTTGCGAGAGCAAAGTCTTACAACCTGACTGGTGCTTGTCCACTGTCCTGCTCCATCCAGCTCTGGCAAGTGCAGGAGAAGGGAGTGCTCTTCCCACCTTTGCTGCAGGGGATGCCAGATACAAAGAAAGGTCATTTCACAAAAGTGTTGCCATAGTTTGTTCCCTCAGGGCAGGAGATAAGAAATAAGACTAGATGGTGAGTAACTTTCAGGATGTTTTCTGCCTGTTCTAGAGGACATTTCCACACTGCCTGTTAGTACAAAATTTCTTATACTCAGTAAGCTCAGCTTTAGGTTCCAGACTGAAGCTTGAAACAGCTCCAAGGTGACAGCACAGATGTCATTCTGGGGACGTGCCATTGCTCACTGATGCAGACTTCAGTGGGTTGCCTCATGGTAACTCCAGACTCAGCAAAACAGTGCTGCTTTGGTTCATCCTCAATTTAATTCCTATTGATCACAAAAAGCATTTTACTTTTAAGAGGGAAGGTTGAGCTGATCACAAGCTATTAAGCTGTGCCATTGCAGGCTTTGTGCTGAGTAGAAGCAGTCCTTCAGGGAAAGCCCCTGCCATGTGGTCCCTGAGTCTGTGCATAGGAGGAAGGTTGTCACAGTGCAGAGATGAAAGCAGGGCTGGGATTGGAGGTGTCCCATTTCAGCAGGGGAATAAGCACACAAAAGGGTTTCATGCACATGGCCTACTTGAGGCTGATGGAGACTGCAGGCTATTTCTGTGGTAGAAGAGAGAGAATGGCCTTGAGGTTATGGAGCCAGTTGCAGATATTTCACTCTCCAGATGTTCAGGACGTTCATGTCATGAGTGTCCCTGCACTGGCAGTGGCAGTGGCTGCAAAGGATGCAGTTAAGAAAAGGATACCCATGGATGGTGACAGAAAATTTTGTGTTTATTTGATGCCCCTTGAAGATCTGATAACTCCTCACTGACATTTCCTATTTGACTTTGAGCAAGCTGCTTATTTTTCTCTACTTTTGGATTTCATCAGCTGGAAGAAGAATGTTTTCATGCCTCCCAGGATGGGATATGGGGCATTTGTGCTGAACAGGACCATGGCAATGCCTACACAAGAATGCCCATTGTTAATGTTAATTTAGTGCAGGGAGCTCCAACAACCAATTACGTGTTGAATGAAAATCTATTATGAATCAGATGTATTTTACTGGGGTGGTTGTAAAGTGACACATTTAAGACTTAAGTTTGCACTTTAGGACTTATGAGTATTTGTGTGTGGAGCCTTAATTTTGCAGTTACAGTGAAGCAGAGCCTAAATTGGGGGTGGGCTGTATTTTATCCAGGAGTTTTATACAGATGTATAGAAATAAAACCTCCCAAAATAAAAAAAAAAAAAAAAAAAGCCACTCTCTTCTTTCTTGCACTGGTTTAATTTTATTGCTGAGGAGAGGCTGATTTAGCTGTGTACATTGAAACACATAAAAATGGAGCCATATATCAGGAAAGACTTTATTTCATTCTTTTTTTCTTTCTAAACTCACATATTTTCTGAACCTTTAAGACTTTCTCTGGATGCAAATTAGAAAAAGTTTCAGGACCTCCAATGTATTTTATTTATTTGATGTCAAAAATAAGAATAAAAGAGAATGAAACCTTCATGCAGCAGTGAAAGAAGGTGAAACAAGTGCAATTAATCACTTTTAGTTTTCCCTATTTACACTGGAACAAAATCACCATTTAAAAAAATAAATCATAGAATCATAGAATGGTAGGCGTTAGAAGTGACTTCTGGAGATAATCAAGTCCAACATTCCTGAAAAAGCAGGTTCATTTTTCTAGGATTCTTCCCTGATCTTTACTGATATCCTGGATAAAAAGGTGGAAATGACCTTAAATTATTAGATTGCTGAGAAAGCCTGAAGGACTGGGTTAACTCTGCTGTCCTAAGAAAGACTTTAATGTTCCAAAAAAAATAAAAAAATTTATTATTTCACCTGTATTAAGTGCAGTAACTGATAAAGGGGCTCTAAGTATAGGGGTTTGTTTAGCCTTTGAAAGACCAATACTAGTAAGAATATTTGTATTGAATCTGTCAAACTAACAATTAAAGCTTTTTCCCTTCTCACGACACCTTTTGTTTTAAGCCCTGAAGTCTTTGCAGTTCAAAGGGTGCAGCTCCCTGCAGAGGAACTGAGAAAGGAACTGCAAACAGGCCAGGAGAGTTTCATCCCTGAGCAATGACTTGCAGAGATCCCACCTGGCAACTGGACCCATCCACTCCTAGAACAGTCAATATTTGTTCAGATTTAACTACAGTAGTTTTAACTGTACTCACCAATTTTACTTTTGAGCCTGAATAGCTTCTGACTTATTTAATTTGAAGGAAGAATCATGTGGACACACCTGGACTTCAAAGCAAGGCTGACAGCCAAGAGTGACCTATCTGAAATTAATTAGTGTTCTTATTCTGTCTCACAGTACATATGTGTCCATCAACAGGACTGATGCCAGGCTCAATTATCACTAACTGGCAGTTAATCTGACAGGGAAACACAAAGCTAAGTATTTAGGGACCAATCCTGCACTCATTAATATAGAGGATAAAAATTCACTAAAATACTAGAAATGAGCCAGAAAAATAAGATAGAGAAGAATCTGTATAAAGAGGAATCTGTACCTCTGTGTTGTCTCCAAGCAATGGATTGTGAATTGATGGGGTGAATAAGGATTGCTGTGCTGTGTTATTGGACCAGCCCAATAACTGACATGCAGGAAATCAAAGACCTGCAGCAGTGAACTTATGTCTGAAACTCTTTGGGAAATTGGTTAACAAAAGGGATTTACTTTACTTGGCACTTAAAGTTTTCTTTAGTGGTACAGTTTGGAAGCTGTTAAAAAAGAAATGCAGTTCCCATGGTGTATACAGGAAGATAGAGACTTTGTGAAAAGGAAAGATTTACATTTATTTTTATCCCATTCTCTAAAAAAAAAATAATTATTTTGTGTATTTAGTAAAAGAAGCCACAAAATAATTACAATGGGCTGGACTGTGGCTTTGCACTGAGATAGATACTCTTTCATTGTGAAAGAAATGAATGCACAGGCAGTTTTACATTTCTTTCCTAATTTTCCTTTTCCCTCTGGCAGAACTATTTAATCAGTGGTTAGTGGAATCTCTGCACTTTAGAACTTCACCTCTTTTAATTGAAACTGGGATTCTGTGACTAAGAATTGTAACTGGTTCTTCCACCTTCATATCTATTCTGTATTTCACTTCATATTGAGTAACTGTTTTCCCTTGTTATCAACAACATGAAAAAAAAATCTTTATTTCTGTGACTTACTGACCCTGACACACTTAGTGCAGTACCGTGTTGACAACCAGCAAAATGCTTTTCCTGGAGGAAGGAAAAGAAAAGAAGAGGACTATTTTGATGTATTTTATTCTCTGGATGCTACTTGTCTATGGTATTTGGCCTAAGGTACATCTTCAAGAATGATAGAGGAAATAAAGTGAAAAGCAGTACATGTGCAGAGGTGAGGAGAAAGATTGTGAATCATATAAATACTTTTAACCAATAGTTTAAAGGTACTTCCAAACTCACCAGATATGTGGTCTGTAGAGTCAATTGTTTTCATATTACACTGATAATTGGATAAAATAAATTGGTTTTTTTTATACTGCTTACAGTATGTTGGAATCTTCCTCCACTGCATTTTGTACCTCACTCTGTCTTTGCAATCCATGGAAACTCCAAGGCAGCAGATCCCTTCCAACTGCTTATTTGAGGGGCCACATCCATCTATCATCTGTGCAAACTGTACATATGAGAAGTCCAGCCTGTTTGTTCCACTAGGTCAAATTTAATACATCATAGGAAACTATCAGATGAAAGGCTGAATGGGAGAAGGGAGACAGGACCCCCCATGCAGCCAGTCTGGAACTCATGGCTGTGAAGTCTTCACAAACACTTTGAGGTTGCAATGCAAGGTGCTCAGCTAGTTTATAAAACAAAACACACCAAGGAAGCCTGAGCTTCCCACTCTCACACTGCATGTGTAGGTACTCACCAGTCTACTGCTGGTAGCAGTGGCACCTGTAGTAGCTGAGCCTGGGAAGCAGGGAATGAACCCTGTCATCCCCTGACAGCTTTCCATGCAGTATGTAGATCCATTATGAAATGCCTAAGTACCTTCCATGCAGGGAGGTTATTTTTCTGCTATTCGGGCTGCAATTCTCCCTTTGGATTGTGAAGTGTCCTGTGTGCTTCTGCCTGTCCTCTGTGTGGCTTTGCTCTTCCAGCATCAGTACTGGCATAATAGTACTTTCCAATTCCTACGGTGCATGGCAGTTGCATAGAAGACTGGGTTAGTCAGCCAGGGTTCTTTCTGTAATGTTTTTATAGCAATGTAGTATGGCAGCTCACCTAAAGTCAGCAGCCATGCTGTAGAGCCACACAGCCACAGTCAAACTGACTGTCCAGTGCAGTAGATTTTGTCTGCTGCAGGGTTGCTGTGCCTGAAATGGGGTAAGTTTAACCATAATCCACAAGTAACACAAAAGAAAACCTCTTATGAGTGATACTATTATTATTTTTTTATGTGAGACTGATAGCAGCAACAGAAGTGCACTTAACTTAGTGATGTTAGACACTGTTGCATGAAGTCTTAATTGCAAAATTAATTACAACTGGCTTTACACATTTTCATGCATTGTAAAAGGAGTACATGGCTGCAAACAAAGGCTAACGATGAAAAGTTACAGGTCAGAGCTGCTGCTTGGATAGGTTGGTGCAAGTTTTAAGCACTCATTGAAATGAGCCTTTGTTTACAACAAGAGTAAATCTGGGCAGGTATGTCAAACTGTGGAGATGTGTCTAATGAAGTATCACAGGGGAGGTATTAAGTTTGGCCTGAGTGAAGATCATCATTACTGATCTGGAAGAAGGAGGCAGTCAGCATCTTCATTAAATTTGCATGTGACACAGAGCTCGGTTTCAATTACCATTGAAGGTACAAAACCACAGTGGGGCACAAAGAAACCTGACAGAACAAAACCAATAAGTTGAAAGAAAAAGGAAAAGAGATTCCACTCAGCAAAATGTAGGCTGATTAATATTCTGAATTACAGAGTAGGAAGGTAATGCTTTTATTTTTTTTTTTGCTAACAGAGTTTTATTAGTATTATTTTGTAATATATATTGGCAATATATATTCATATACAAGAT
>JANHGL010004315.1:0-16903 GCA_024611195.1 Ceyx melanurus | reverse complement strand
ATACAAGATATATATTCATATATAATGAATATATATAGTATCATATATTAATAAAGCTAGCAGAGACAAAGATTTTTCATATAATAAATAGTAATAAATTATAACAATAACAAAATGACAAGTAAAAATTCATGTTTATGCCCTTAGTGGGATCACATCACTAATACACTCCTTTAACCAAGGATACACATTATGTAGACTTCTGGGCATGATAAACATTGAGAGACTGGAAAGAAATCAAAGGGATACCTACAAATACACACCAATGCTAAGTGAGAAGGGGTCGATTCTGAGCAGAGGTTTAAAAACCCTCTGCAAAATACTGGAGCTAAGCCATCTTTTCAGGGAGGAGTTACACTGTGGGGTGATGCTCCAGTGCATGTGTGGAAACAGCAGGCCTGGGTTCAGGGTGTGACTGGAGCAAGGGAATGGAATCACAGATTCAAACTGAACACAGGAAAATATCTTGGAATTTCATCTGCGAAGTAATTTCCCCAAGGATGGTTGTGGTTTATAATATCTGTGTATTTTATCCAGTCAGTTATAGCTCTCTTCCCAAACTGCTGTGAGCTGGGCAAGTGCTGTTGTCCCCACTTACTGGTGGGGTATTAAGGATGGTGTTGACACCACTGCTCAACTCTCCTGAGCTGTGGCTGCTGGCAGGGGATGAAGTGCTCACACTTCCCTACAAAGGAGAACAGCAAAAGTGCTTGGAGCTGTAAAGATAGCTGAGCAAAGGATCCAGATCATGAATGATGAGATTAATTTATTTTTTTTTTTTGGTGATATGATGAAAGCCAGCCTATTTGCATTTATTGCATCAGCTTCAAGTGATAAGGGGTGTATTTTGTCATCTTTTCTAGCACTGAGGATCTGGTGACTTTACTACATTTTACCTGAATGAGGCAGTTATCTCAAAGTACTAGTTCTGTTAAAAGACTCCTTTGCCTGAAGTATGCCCTTGAAGTGTCCAATTTTGCTCTTCCTTTTGAGTAACCACTTCTGTTGAAAAGGAACAGTTTGTTTTTTGTTGTTGTTGGGTTTTTTTTAAAATATGATTATTTTTTAGTCATAGTGAAATTAGTGATAAATGCTTCAGAAGAAAACCATCAGTGTTTCTTTTTACCACAGCTATTTCAGGATGATGGATATTTTTGCAAGAATTATTTCTTCATCAGTATCTTCTGTTTGGTGATGGCCTCATCAGCTGTTGTAGTGAATTTAGTGAATATTTTTAATTAGTCTCCTTGTTTCAGTTTAATTATCTTGTTACATTTTGCAGTGCTGAATATATCTAGGAAGGATTGTTTTAAGTTAAAGATAAAATTCTTGCTTCAGGTAGCTGGAATAAATTGGCAGATCAAACCAGTAGCTATTACTCACTATCATCTATGCTTTTAAAGTAAAATCTTTTTTTTTTTCCCTCATATGATCCTTAAAATCAACAAAGTAGTTTTCCAACCTCTATAAGATGTGATTTCTGAATCAGGAGTGTGAACTCTGGAGACCTTTATTTGTAAAGGCCCTCAACATCTGAGCCTCAGCAGTGTGCAGTAGCAGGAGAAGGAAGGATCATTTCTGAGATATTGGAATTGATCCACAGTTCTCGTTCCAAAAAAAAGTTAACTTCAACACAATACTGGAAATAATCACAGGACTCTAAATAGCAGTGACTAAAGAATCTGTGTGGAAGAACAGCAGCCTTTTGGAGAAGACCTCTGGAGATCAGCTTTGAGTTGTTTTTCTGCCAGACATCTTGTGTTTCGTAAGCCAATTGGCTTAATCACTTTATGGTACTGAAAAATGGTGTAATTATATTTCTTTTTCCAGCCTTTTTGAGACCGTAAGCTCTTCTCAGTAGGCAGAGTTATTTCCATGTGTTTGTTCCAGTTTAGACTGAAAGTGTTTGGGGATCTCTAGATGATACTATAATATAGATAACCAACCAAAAAAAAGCTTGTTTCTTGTCAGCAGGAGCCTTCCATCTGAAACTCCCAAATACAAGCCACGGAAAGGCTATATTTGCAGGTTTTTGTTTCTTTATAACCCCTCTGAAAAAACCGAGACCAATAAAACAACCCACAAAAAAACCCCCTGGTGAAAGATGCAAATGAAATGTTGTAATTAAGACAACAATATTGATGCAGAGAATGGAAAAGTCTGGCACTGTGGATGTGGAGAGAGCAAGGGGCATGGCAAACTGTAGTGCAGGTCGTGCTGCAGGTGTTGCCAGGCAGCACTTTGGGAGAGCAGCCCAGGAGACTCTCACTTGATCATCAAAAGAATCCCTTCAAACTTCATGCTCCAAAATTTCAAAAAGAAAAAACAACCTGTGTATGGGTTTAGAGAATGGACATTTTGTGCTGTCCTCCCTGACATAGCTTGTGTGTGTGTCTCTGTTGCCCGAGGTGCCTTAGGCTATGGATTCAGTTTCTTGCCCAATTTTCTCCTAGACACACGAATTTTTGGCCACTCACTGACTAAGCTTTAACAGCTTTGTCTCTTGAATCCAGGTCTTCAGAATATTGGCAACAGAAATTAAACTATCAATGTTAATCAATCAAAATAGTTTCTATATGATTCAAACAAGGAAGGAACTTCTTTCATAGGAAAGTAATAAAATACTAATTAGTGAATAAACTAGAGGGATGAATAACAATATAAAGCAAAAATATCTTGAACATAACATATATCCATAAGTTTTAAGGAACCCCAAGACTAAGCTAAGAAACCATCTAGTCCAGTGGTATTCATTTTTAATATATCTTTAAATAATGAAGAGATTACATAAGTCTGAAAGAGCATTAATGTATTTTCACAACTCATAACAGTGAACAAAATGATTTTGTAAGCTTGACACCAATTCACCAGTCATCTAGAAATGGAGATCATGCTCCTGTGGTCAGTTGCTGAAGGTGCACCAAAAGCAGATCAGTAAACTGAGTTTCTCAGAGTGCAGAAAGTGGTGAATAAATGGACAAAAAGCTTCTACAGCTCACATGTTAAGGAGGGCTCTACACACATTTCTACCTCCCAGCTGCTGAGCTTAATGTATGGGAAGGCTCTTCTCCACCTCTCACTTTATCTGTGCTGACAAGCTGCCATTCCTGGGCATTGAAAATGGACATTAATGTGTCAGGCTGTGAAACAGCAGCTTTCCTGCTCTGAAAGGGTGTTTGCCATTGTGCTGTAGCTCTATCCCTGCCTTTCCCAGTCTCTTGATTAGGTTTCTGATCATGTCACCTCTGAGACAGTCTCTGCATCCAGGTGTGTGCTCCTTTCCTTCTCTCCTTGCTTGTGGCCCTTCACCTCTTTTCAGTCCTTTGCTCCACTTCAGGTGATCCCTTCTGGCTCCAAACTCTGAAGTAGAGTCTGTTCAAAGTGCTTTTGTTTGTTCAAGGCACCTATTTATCAGCATTTCTAAATGCAAGTGCCCAGCTGTAACTGCAGATACACAAAGCATTTCAGCACAGAAACTGCTTGAGGTCAGCTCTGAAGTGAAATCTAACATGACAATGAACTCTTTCAGATACTCGGTTACTCCATGTGCCTGCTGTGAAGTGATAGTGATGTTGAGTGCAGGCACAAGGAGAAAAATACTTCTATGAGAAGTTTACTAACTCTTATCAGAAAAAGGAAAGCCTGTAAGTCAATAATAAATAAGCAGAAAAAAAAATTATTCCAGACAAATCACATTATGGCATGTTCATTATATAATTAGCTGTGCTTCAGAATGGATGCAGTAATTTTATACTGAAATAGCAGTCAAACTGAAATAGTCACTTTCATCCCAAATGCAGAGAATTTGGAAATATCTTCTTTGCCTTTTCAATTTGTATTCATTTTCCCTTTTTCTTTAAAGATAAATAAATAAATGGAGCTCTGGGAAGGTAATATTCCTGAAAGCAGATGATAACATTTCATCACACCTATCCTAGCAAGCAAGACTCACTGTTGAATAATAGGACTTTCATAGATCTGCACATAGATCTGGGTACTATCAGCAATAGTATTGAGTGGACATTAGAAGACATGACTTCTCTGCAATGGAAATTTCCATTTGTAACTATAAACCCCAGGTATTAATTACTTTTTAAAATTATTTTTCCAGAGCAAGAGTGTATTTAAACAAAACTGAGACTTAGGACAGGAATACCTGTTATCTCCTAGCTCTCTGGTGGTTTGGTTTTCATGGTGATTAGGGCTATTGCATTTTTAAGAAATACAGCTGATGTAGGGTGTCTCAGTTAGATCAGGTTATGCATTGCAGCACAATTCCTTCATGAGAATAAGAAGCTTTAATCTGCAGCTACAGCATAATACCTATTCCTGGGTCAATTTCTGCTTTGCTCACTAAGGCAAATGGTGTAAATTGGTTTAAATAGGTGGTGGAATTGAAGTGACAAGAGTAATTTATACTACCTGAGGTTCTGTTCGCTCCTATAAAAGATGAGACACTCTGTTAAAGTCCTTGCAGGCTGGTCTAATTGGGCAGCCTTAAAGGATGCTCAGTGCTCTCTCTGTGTTCCCCTGGGTCCTGCAGCTCATTTTGTTCAGTCTGTGGGCAGAGTCCTGCAGGACATCTGGGTTATCAGCAACCTTCCACCATGGTCTCTGCAGCTATTTCCATTCTAGCTTTCACACAAGCTTCAGACTGGTTTTGTTTGTATCACTGTATTATTAAATATTGAATGTGCTCTTTGCAGTCACAAATACCTTTAGTGTTCAGCATCGTGTGAATAATTTGAGATACAGCAGTATCTACATGAAATCATTTTTATAGATAATGTTCACTGGTCATAGAATCAGAATCACAGGGTAGTTTGAGTTGGAAGGGACCTTAAAATGCATCTAGTTCCAACCCCCTGACAGGGGCAGGGACACCTTCCACTAGACCAGGTTGCTCAAAGCCCCATCCAACCTGGCCTTGAGGACCAATCTGGTCCTAAAACATGCCCAGTTTGCACAGACTGCTGCTAACAACATTTGCTCCATGAGCTATGCTTGTACCAAACTATACCTTAGTCTCAAATGTGTGATACCAGAATGCCAAAAGCACTCAAGTTTGTGTTGGTTTACATATGACCCTCACAATCAAGAAGGTGTTTTAGAGAAATGCGGATTTTCCTGTTGCAGAATTCTTTGTTGGGGAAAGAAGCAGGGGCAAGTAAATGAAAAAACCCAAATGGTTCTTCTTTTTATTCTTGAAAGAGCAGCAGCACTGTGTCACTTGAGCACTCTTTCCTCAAGTGTCTTTCCCAGTAAATTACATAGTTTCTCTTGTACGCCACATGGATCATTAAACATTCCATGTATCTCCCAATGCTTCTCCAGCCAGTAATAAGATTAATCTTTGTCACTAAAAATCACTTGTATAGCTATAAGGGAAGAACATTATATGTTTAAATGCACAACAGAAGTCAGAGGTTAAGCTGAGGACTACTAAATTAAGGGTATCTATCAATATACTCAGTTTTCTCATACCTCTTAATATATTCCAGTGATGCTGTTATATTCAGGCATTTAAATGCTAATCCAGGGATCCAAATGATTGGTAGTTAACCATCTGCACTTGATATAAGCAGTAGTAGGAAAGAGAAAGCCAGAACTGTAACCATAGCTATATATTCACTACAGGACTGAGATCTTTCTTTTCACATGCTTAACAATGTTCTCTTCCATCCAGGCATCTGAGATAGTCCCAACTTGTAACTAGAACTGTGAGTTAGAGAAAAGAGCTGGTTTAGTTTGCCTGAGAACATCGGGATGCAGTTGATCCTATAAACAATTATATGTTGTGTGGTTATCTTTAATGAGATTTAGCATTGCTGGTTTGTGGAAGCAGATGCTGGAGGAATGTTCTGCCACTCCCATGGAGACCTTCCCTGTTTTACTGTGATGCTGAATCCTTCCAGTCTTATGACCTCTGTAATTCTGTGTTGGTGACAGCCCAAACTGCTTGCAAAACACAAGATGGTATAAAAATACAAGTGCTGTTCAGGGTGAGGAGGAGGGTGTATTCTGGATTCTTTTTTCTTGTATAGCATGTACTTTGTAAATAAGACTGCAGAACTATGTAGGTACACATGAACAAGACAGGACTGCACTCATATGTTAACAATTCACTAACTATTTTACTTCATCACATGTTTCTAGGCACTGTAAAAGAAATAGATCTTTGGCAGACCAAGAGGTAGACAGTACTTTATAGTGACCTAGATAAGATATGTTTGGGAAATGCTAATAAGCATTTTATCTCTTTGTGCATAACTGATTTACCATTTACTACAGCACATTGCTATGCAGGTATCTATCCTTCCTTTTCATGATTCCTCCTAATGAGCCCCTGCTTTCAGCCAGGCTTATTATCACAAGCAGAGTGCAGCCCCAGTATCTGTTAGAGTTTTCAGTTCTCCCCTTGGCTTGGGCACTGCTGTTACCAGACATCTATTCTGCATCTCAGCCGTGGCCTCTGAGTGAAAGTCCCACAGCCCAGCAAAACAGATAGGAAAATAAAACCAGCTTCCTGATCCTGACAAGCTGTTGTCAAGGCTTCAGGTGCCAGAGATGCAATTTTCAATCATCCTGATAAGCCAAGGTGCTAAAATGGTGAGAGGTGTTGTTCTCAGCTCTTAGGGCTGAGCAGAGAGGGCTTCTCTAGTTCTGAAGCTCATCCTGCATTTGTAGGAATCCTTCAGGGTGAAAAATTTGATAAAACACTGTGTGTAAAAATGAGAATGTGGGGTTTATTCTCCCTTCTGGACAAGTCTCAATGGGGATCAGCTGATAAGTAAATTTGGGGAAAACAGGTGAGATTTCAGTCTCTCCAAGATACTAAGTTCATTTATCTGATAAAATATTTTGAGAATCTAGGTATGTATATATTTTTTTCTCTTTGTTATTTAAGTATTGCTTTTGGCATCAAAAAACAAGAAATTCTGTTGAAGAGTGATTTTTTGTTTATATATTTCAGGGGGAAAAAAGAAGTAATTTTGTCTGTTTTCTTCTAAAAATAGCTTGATAGGGCAAGGCATCTTTCAGATAAAATAAAGTGATAGGAAACTCTCCACAGTGGCGCAAGGTGTGATTTCTACATCATGCTGAGGTAAAAATGGAGCTTGGTCTTATGTTCTGTGTAAGTGTTTAACTCCTGCCACTAAGATACGCTGTGTGTTTAGAAAGCATGGGAAGGATATCACTGCACCTTGCCCCAGGCCTGGGCTTTTAGTAAAGTACCTGTCAGGCATCCTCTGGGAATGGATGTGGGTCAAAGCACTTGTGAGGACAAGGAGGAATTATTTAGTGTCTGATTTTTTTCTTGGCTTTATGTATAAGGTGTCAAGCTACTTCCAACTGTCATGAGCAAGATGTTTCCTAGTGTGCCCAGAAGTTAACTTGAGAAGCATCTTGATTGCATATGTCTACAGAAGCAAGATAAGAACAAAAAGCAGATTTTGGGAGTCTGAGGCTTAATTTCACTCTTTGTCTGGGTGCTTCTCTCTTCCATGACTCCATTTCCTCCTCTATTAGATTTGACTAATGGTATCTACGTCATGAAGGATTTCCAAGTCCAAAGTAATTAAGTCTGAAAAGCGTGTTGAGACATTCAGATGGCAAGAGCTGTCTAACTGCACTGGTATAATTATACACTGCATAACCCATCCAAGTACGAAAGGAAAGTGGAACACAGAAGAACAGCTAAATTTATCCTAGAAAATGGGTTCAGCAGTTCAGTGCTCAGATTTAGATCAGTAGAGCAGCAGTGTTGCTCTTAAAAGCTACATCATCAACTAATTTTGGCTGATGTGCTATCAGTTGTGAAGTGCCTTTTTATGTGTGGTGGTTTAGTTATTAATTAAGAGACATTTTAGCATACAATTAACATATGGTTTTGTTTTAAAAATGTCCTCTGGATAAAACACTTATTTCTTGATTTGAATTATTAAGTATTTTCCTTTCATTAAGCTTACTGTACTTTTATGTTCTGCAACCCATACAGAGATCACAGAATTGATAAGGCATATTTTAGGATATTAGGATGGACAATTTTGCACGAATTTTCCATACTTCAGGTGAAAATCCAGACATATTTAGAATTCATCTAGTGGTGTGTAAAGATGCTTACTGGGCTACAGGAACAGTACTTAATCATTTAGCTTTTTTCACCACCAAGGTATAAAACAAATGCCAACATAATCGGCCAGTGATGTTTCCTGCTTTGTAAAACACCTCCTGTCTTGTGTTACTGCCCAAATTCTGATCACAGTACTTGTGCATGCTGAGATTTTTATTGCTCACACTTGTGCATTTGAAATGATTTGTGTTGGCTGATAGAGGCATTGCTTGTGTTTTTCCTGATGCCATCAGCTTAAGAAATCCAGTAGCTTTTACAGCTGTTTTGTTTTGGTTTTAAATTACAGCAACCTCTTAGGTAGGTATGGATCTGGAATTTATCCTAATGTTGCAGGTGTGCTGCAGCATTGCACACATTGAAATAGTGCTGCACAGAAACTTTGACTTAAAAAGACAATTAAAAAAGCAACCACCAAGCCCTGTCCCCATCAACACATCCAGGGACACATTTTCAGCTGCTGTTTGAGCTAACACTGTTGCATTCAGTGAAGAGATAGTAATTGATACTGGTTGAACACCTGGCCCAGGGAGTTGGAGCAGGAGTCCCATGTCCTTCCACCTCTTTTTGAGAGCAGAAGGGGCTGTCCTCTGCTGACAGTGCAAAGAGCTTTGCCAGCCTAGACCAGGGGACAATGCTGCAGCCAAGTGAAAGCAACCCCCCTGGGAAAGAAATGAAGTAACGCACATGAACTGTGCCAGGGTTAAAAATCATCCTGATGTGCAACACTAAACTTGATGTTCTCAGTGAAGCTGCTTAAACTGGACATACTCTTCAGTTGCTTACAGTGATTATTAAAAATACTATCTACTGAAAAACAGGAGGAATATAATTCATGTTATGCTACATTAATGATGTTCAGAATTCTTCTTGTGCTCTTAAATCTAGTGGGACTTGTGCTTTTTGGTGGTGTCAGTGTTGTTGGGTTTGAAGTGTTAAATGCTGCAGTTACTAGTGGGTGATGAAAGGGATGACTGGTGAAGTTTTGCTATCACTGGTATACACTTGTATGAAAGAGAAATGCAGAAAAGTGCTACTGCTGCTCATTAATACTGCAGAAATCATATCCTTTTTTTTTTTTTTCTATCAGATGAGAGCAATCAGGCATAAATGTTGGACTACTTACCTAAAAACTAATTTAAAATAATATCCATACTGAGACTCTGGTAGTAATAAAGTCTCCTAGAGAAAGAAGAAACCACAAAAAAGTATGTAAGAGTAATAAAATTATCTTAGAATTTTTGAGTTGCTGGCATGGCAAGCACTTAATGGCATGGGTACTTAAGGATTTGCACTTAGAAGAAATCATTCCAAATTATTATAATACAAAATATCATTCATATAATAAATTATATATTGTCATTCAAGTTATAACTTAATGTATAAAGGAGAAAATTACATTTTACTTTTCAAGATAAAGGCATTACAGCTGAAAAGTTCTAACTAGCACTATTTATTTGATTGTTTTGTAATGACCGTATTCCTATTAGAGTACATTAGTAAGCATAATTAATATCTATTTGGGTCTTTGTTTCTCACTCCCCAGGACTGCCCCAGCTGCTTTTCCCTTGCCCTCCCTGCAGGAGGAGGCAGCTGGCTCTCTGCTGGCTAAAGCAGCAGGGAAACAGGGGCTTTGACCACGGGTTTTGCACAACAGGGCTGTGCTAGCGAAATATCCTGGACCAGGGGCGTTGTTTGACCTTTAAACGCAGTTGAAAGTAGAAATTTTAACTTGGGGGAGCAGTTAAAGACTTTGATTCATTCCGGTTGCCTCGGGAAGGGAGCAGATGGCAACTGAGCAGGTCACTCTAGAGCTCCTGGGCACAGGGGCATGCAGATGACTCTGGCAGGGCTGTGGGATGGATGGGGTGACCACAGACAGTCAGCTCTTCTGTCTGCTTCTGGGGTTTGTTATGTGTTATCATCATTATTATTAATATTGTGGTTGTTATTGGTTGTTATTGTATAATAATTGTATATTGTTGCTATTATCATCATTTAGTCCAATCCCACTGCTAAGGTAGGTTCACCGAGGGCAGGTTGCACAGGACCATGTGCAGGCAGGTTCTGGAAGTCTCCTGAGGAGACTCCACAACCTCTCTGGGCAGTCTGTTCCAGGCTCCGTCATCTTCATAGTAAAGAAGTTTTTCCTCATGTTCCAGTGGAACTTTCTGTGTTTCAGTTTGTGCCCATTGCCCGTCACTGGGCACTACTGAAACGAATCTGGCCCCATCCTCTTGACCCCTTCCCTTCAGATGTTGCTGAGCATTGCTTAGATCCCCTCTCGGTCTTCTCCAGGCCAGACTCGGGTCTCTCAGCCTTTCCTCAGCTTATTTTCATTACTATCTATTTACGATTAAACTGCTATTCCTACGTTACTGTTGTTGTTATTATTATGATTACGATTTGGTTTGGTGGGGGGGAAGGGGTGGGGGTTCTTTTCGTGCCGCGCTGAGGTGAGGGAGGCAGAAGGGCTCAGGCCGCAGGGTCTCCCGCAGCCCCGCGGGCGCCAGGGCCGGCAGGTGGCGCTGTCGGAGCGCAGGCGGCCCCGCTCGGCTCCCCGCAGAGCCCCGCAGCCCCCTCGGGAGCGCTTTGTGACGCTCGCTGCCGTGTGTCCAGCCCACAGATTCATGCCCGATGCAAATGAGTCGGTTACACCAAGTATACCGGTTTAGAAATGAGACTTTACCTTGTTTTTTTAAACTGGAAGGCTGTGAGTCTGTGGGAGAGCTCGAGGTGTAAATCGCTGTCCCTGCCTTCGCCAAGAGTGCTGGGGGCAAACACACGCTGGCAGTTTGCTGCATGTGTTACCGTACTGGCATCGTAGACTGTGGTGATGGAGAGGCTGTACAAACAGCTAAAATGAAGATGCTTGCCTCAATTGCTTAAGATAAATGACAGCAGATACAAGGTGAATAAACCACTGCCATTTAGGATAATGGGTTGTCTCGGATGCTGCCAGAGCCTGGCTTTTATCAGAGTTTGAGCGGTTTTCCTTTTTTTTTCCTTTTTTTTTTTCTGAAAGGAAAGAAGTTTGTGTTTGATTTTAGCTGCTGGAATTGAGCTGACTGTCAATCACCCAGAGAAAGATTTTAGTCTGGACGAGTTACAGGCTTGTGATAAACACAAGAGGCTGTGAATCATCAACAGTAACTAGTGAATGGTAGTGGAGCCTCACTAAACTCCCCTCAGTCCTTCAGAAAAATGACAAGCATCGGCTAAACTTGATGCAATAGGGATTAAAGAAATGGGAAGAGAACTAGGAAAGGATCATCTTGGAGAAACTGAGAAGAAAAGGTATTCTCAAGGGAACCTTTGTGCTGGAAGTGACGTGTTTGAAAGAGAAACTCTGAAGATAGATTCTTGAGATTGGTTAATAAGAGGTTATTAGAAGAATTAATGATTTTATTGTAAGCAATATTATTAATAACGATTTTGCAAGGAGAAAATCTGACTACATCTGTCTGGTCATCTCATTAAGGACCTGTACTGAGCTTGTATGATATGTTTTCTTTTTATGTTCAAAACTGAGCTTTCAGAGCCTCTAATGCATCCTCCTAAAGCCCACATACTTGATAAATGTGGCAAGGTTAGACAAGGAGATATTTATTCATAAATGTCAGAGTCAGTTAGGAAACTAGAGAATTCTTGGGGTGTTATTGCCAGTCAGTGACCCTGAAAAGATTGACATACAATAACGCTGTGAGACAGTCAGGTTGGGAGTTACTCCAGTTTGAGGTCATGCCTCTCTGCTGGTGAGAGATGACTTTTACTCTAGCTTTGTCCTCCAGAGTGTGTGTCATTTCTTCCTCTGTGCTTTTATTTTATTCTTTATATATTTTAAGGTGTGAGCCTGTCTAGGAAACAAGTTTCTGAAAGCAGTGTTTTGATCCAGAAGTATATGATAGGAAAAAAAAGTTATTAAACTATAATTTTATAGTTTTATTTGCTTACAGTTTGCAAATGAAGACAGAATAATACTAAGCATATTATGTCCTTGCATTTGAAGAATAGGAGTATTAAGCACATGCTGGACATGTGTCCCAAAACAGTTGCTCCTATTTAATAAAGTACTTCTGGATTTCATCTTCGTATTTGTGATCCACATGCATTTCAATATATGTAAGCTATGGACATGGAGTTATTGTTCAGCTCTGGAAATAATTTATTTTCTGGTTCAAGTAATAAGGGTGTTCGGCCTTCATTGTTAATCCTTTCTCAACTCATAATCTAAATTCTTATATAATTTGAAAAGCAAGGACTCAAAAAGAAGCCTTTTTCTGGGAAACTGGTGAAAAGCTAGTAGTGAAAGGTTTTATATTTTAATGAAATGAGTCAGAAACATTTCATTAACGATGTCTTGTAAAGCAATAGGAAATTGTCCAAATGTTATAAACAGATTTCACTATGCATTTGAGGGTTTTTAAAAATAATTTATATCATGTAAATGTAATGTTACAAACTATACAATATTCTGCTGATGAATCAATGGCTGGTCTTATAAAGAAATAATATGCAAAATACCAAATGGCAGGAAGGATAAAATCAGCATCTGTTATCTGTTAGCTAATCTCATGATTTATAAAAACAAACAACCAGTTAAATTTATGAAAACCCTATTAATTAGCAGAGGCACATTGTGGTTTGAGGCAAATTTCTATTTAGGAAGATGTAAAATATCATTGGCAACATACTGTGTATGAACCTGATGGACCACAGCAGCCCCTCTGTTAGTGGGAAATAATATATATTATCAAGATAAGCCTTGATAGAGGGGCTTAAACCACAAGGAACTGGGAGTCCTAAAAGAGGAGCCAACAGACAGAACTTTCTCCAGAGGCCATAAGGGGTATTGTAGAGAGCACTGAGGATGCTGGGAATGAATGGAAAATGCAGGTAGGGTGGCTGGAATGCAGCTTACTGTCTTCTGGGAGTATTTACATTTCTTTCCCACTCTGCTGCCCTGTGACTCTAGGGTGCCTGAGGACTTTAGAGCACTTCTGAAATAAGTATTTAGTGGGTTCACCACAGAGATCTAGCTCATGAAGACAGGCAATTGAAACCATTCCTACCGAAAAAGCCAGTGGATTTTCCTATACAAGCAGAGACCCAATGTAGCCTCAGTTCATTGATTCTTCTTTCTTCCATATTGCAGAATATGCCTGTTTGCTTCTCTCAGTACACGTAAGGCATCCTGGAGCAGTTCCTCAGCCCATCCCTTGGTGGCCTCTCTCCAAGGGGCAAAAGCAGCTCTGTAGGAGAGGGTAAAACACCAGGATGGACATAGAGCATTCCTCACAATGCTCTCCTTGCCTCCAGCAGTTTGCAATCCAGGAATATCCCCAGTCACAGATGGTTTTAATTGAATTAATAACCCTTGGGAGATTTTCTTCCCATTAATATGTGTGCTCTGTTCTGAACAGATGTAAACTTTTAGGTGTCTCTCTAATCTGTGACAAATTCTGTGGCGTGGCTGGTGTGTGAGGGAACGTTTCCTTCTCTTTGCTTCAGCCATCCCCTCTTAAGCCTGGAGTGGAATGGCCAGAGAACAAGCAATCTCTGGTGATCCTCTGTGCCAATCATGTTTCTATAGGCTGCCATCATGTCTTTAATCAAAGTGTCATCTGATGTCCAGTTTGAGTTTGAAACCAGGCTTGTGAGTGTGTCTTTATTAAAACTGCTACTCTTTGTCTGAAAGAGATATCACAAAACACTTGAAAATTAAACCATAACATGAGTTACATTTATTTTAATATGGATTTCATAAGATGTTTCTGTAATAAATATCTCTTATAATTAGATCTGGGAGATTATTTGGGAGATACTTAGGTGCTTTAATAGCAGAGTGCAATTCTGGGGAAATAGTTATGAAAATGAGACTTATTAGTCAAGCCAAGTCCCCAGACAGCATCTTACTCAGCATGACCACTAATTCATGGGCTTATTATAATTGACAGTCCAGGATTCTTCATCTGTTACAAAGCCCTGCTCCTCTGTTTGCTTATGTGTTTGGATAACATCACTAGTAATGATTAACTCTGAAAGTACACAAGTGAGGTGGGAGGGGAAACTAGTATAAAATGTGGATGGAAGTCAACTGAAACAGAAAGTTTCATTGATGTAGGGTTTCTAAAGCCAATCAGTAGAATAACTGTGGTTTAAGTGGGGATAATGGATATATAAGTGGGGATAATGGATATATATATATATAAGGTGTGCACCCCTTCAGACCACATCACATCAGAACTGTGTGAAGAGTGAAGCTTCACCAGGGTTCTGTATTGTATTTCAGGGCACAGCCCAATATAAAGACCAAAAGCTTGCAAATTCTATTGATTTCTTTGTTGTTTATTACAGCTTTTATCAATTGGATCACTATGTTGTTTATTTATTTTTATTTTTTTAAAAACCTTATTGTAGCAAAACTTTCCAAAAGGGCCTAAAGAACCTGAACATTGGGGCAGTGCTAAAAGTACACCAGGAATTTGTGGTAAGTGTACCTGGTGGAATACTCACACTGATCACCAAAATGCATGCCACAAGCAAAGGTTCCTATGCTTTGGGGTTATTTTCTGTGCTGGATGCAGCACACTCCTCTGCTCCTTGCAAGCAAAAGGAAGTTTGCAGTGAAATGAGAAGCTGTTCCCGTCAGCAGAAAGTGTTGCAGAGCACCTAAAGAACATTTAATGACTTGGCAATTCTAAGCTTTGCATGATTGTCAAGGCAGATTGGAAAATTAATTTAATTGGTACAATTTTTCATTTAGAGTTAAACTTAATGAGCGATTTCTTCTTGGTGTGAATGTATTTTGTTCACTGGGTTTGTGTTTCCACTGTTTTATCAGCTTAAATCACCTGATATTCCTGAGAAGGAACTACATTTAATTTCTATCTACTTAGTTTAGATTTCTCAGTATTTTGTAATTATTTCTTAATAAATTTGACAGAAGAGTAGAAAGGCTGAGTAAAACCCTACCTTTTTTTTTTTCCTGTTAGTTTGTTTAATCAGGGATAAATATAATTAATATTAGGTACATTTCTTATATTCATATATCAGGTCACAAAAGGACAAAATAGAGAATCTTGTAGTTCATCAAGAAATTAAATGAGTGATGTATCCTTGTTTTGACAGGCTGTGAAATGCAGAAGGAAGTAACAAATAAGGAAGAAAATGGAGGGTTTTTTTTAATAGGATAATAAAAGTTTGGAGACAAAGTAACGACAAATGTTAGATTTATCTTTTTTAGAAAATTAAGCATCTTCCTTTTCATTTTTAATAGTCATGGATAAGTAGTGTGTCTGGTTTTATCACAGCTGAATACAAATCCTGTGGTGACAGGGAATTTTATTTCAATGGGCACGTTAGTTCCTAAGCCACAATATCAATTCATGCTTGATTCTGTTTGCATAATATTTATGAGTGTCTGATTAAGCCTTTATTAAGCCTGTTTCATGAGGTTTAATACATCTGCAGTGTTGATTCTGCCTCTGAATTGAGGTTATTGTCACAGCTATCCTCTTTTGTCGTGAGATTAATTTCATTTGATAAGTAAAGTTGGCAAAAAAATTACATGTATTTTTAAACTGCCTAACTCAACAGCACCAAAGCACTCAAAACCCCCCAAACTTGAGACAGGAGTCAGTACAACACAATAAATCTAACCTATAATCATAAAAATAGAATAACTAGTTCATTCAGTGGAAAACTGCCAGATATTACTTAGTCCATCTCTTTATGAGAAATAAAATTTAACTGCGGTCAACGTGAAATAAAAAAGTTAAAAAAAATGCTTAAAACCCCCCAGACCTCAACACCCTTTATGCAACTCAACTGACAGAGATTAATTAAAGGTTTATTCTGTTTTGTTTTCTTCTCTGCTCTCCTGTGAGAGTCTGTCTCTGGACTTTTCCCCACAACAGTCACATACTCATGGTGCCCCCAACACCTTCACAATCACTGCATGAACAGGACTGAACCCAAATCTTCCCTTTGAGTGGGCAAACTGAAGCACCAGGAACTTAAATAGCGTGATAAAGGTCAGAAGCAGAATTGGGTGTTAGTTTTACTTCCTAGGATATGGGGTATTTTTGTTGCTAAAGAGATCCCTCAGGAAAATGAAGAATGGCAATAGTGTGCATTTATTAAAGTCGGTGTTATTAAAAGCATATTAACAATATGCACCCCCTAACAAAAGCGTCAATATTAGAGCATTTCTTTGTGTCTTTATAGAGAAATACTGAATATTAATATTCTGAGTCCCAAGTAGAAAAACTGTTCTTTATTACAAGGATTATTAATTCATAAAATACTTTGCTAGGCACATACTTCCTATCTCCGGTTTGTAACTACTCCTTTTATATGAGGTGATTTTTAACCTTACTCCAGTTCTCTTTAGATGGAAAAAAAAAAAAAAAAAGAGCATTAGTCTCCCTTTTTCCTGTAAGTCCATAGAAGTTGAATTAAAAAAATGCTCAGAAAACTCCACTTCCAACAAAGTATTGATGGAAAAATACCCTACACAATAAAATGTCAGAAATTGAGGTGCTGTGCATTGCAGTTACTGTGCAGGTGCAGGTGCTTGGCACAGTCTTCCTCACTTGCTCACACGGCCTAAAGGTTGAACAGTAGCATCCTGAGTGGTATCTGATCAAGGGCAGGGTTTGAAACAAGGGAGCCTGCTCTTCTGCTGTCAGCTGCTCCTGGAGATGGATCAAAGTAACTTTTATTTGTAAGGTATACAAATAAAATACAGGAAGAGAAGCTGATAATAAT
>JANHGL010004313.1:18473-28525 GCA_024611195.1 Ceyx melanurus | reverse complement strand
ACGTGGTTTAGGGGTGAACTTGGTAGAGTAGGGTTAATGGTTGGACTGGATGATCCCAAGGGTCTTTTCCAACCTGATTCTATGAAAATAATATTTTTTTTTAAATGTCTGCCTCCTAATACCCCAAGAAGATACTAAATTTGTTTTCTCCATTCTGACTTTTTACTGTTTTTCATTAACTCAATTCCCCAACAATTACATACTTTCTTCAAAAGTGACAAATTCTGATGTATTGTGTTTTTGTGTATATTTTCATACTTCCTCTCTGCACATGATGCCATTGTAAACCTTTAAGTATCGCATGTGCACAGATACGAAAATTTGTTTTTTACCTTAGAGATTGCAGTGTCTCTTGGACATTATGCCTTTAACAGGAAATTAAATTAACACAAAGCCTCTTTTAATAATCCTAAGAGCTCCCTGACAATTCAATTTGCAAAAAAGACAGACCAGCATTCTGCATTACAGTAAGTGGTTTATCAAGCATTTTGAGGGAAGATCTTGTTCAAAGCCTTGTCCAGAAATTCAATACCACCTTGTACTATTCCAGCACTGCAGTCAATGAACAGAAAACAATCACAAAAGCAGAGCCAAGCGGCTGCTTGCTCTGTTTGCAGGGCAAGTTGCCTCATGGTCTTAAAATCTGCAAGTACCAGCTTCCAGATCTTAAAATCTCTGAGTACCAGCTAACGTGAGCCACAGCCAGGAGCAGCTCTGTGAAGGCAAGTTAATGCTGAGCTGCTTTATTCTGTTTTCCTAGAATGAAGCCTTTCACTCCCAGGTTCACGGGCTTTAGCCTGTTTTTAGTAAATTGTCTTTGTAAAAGAGCATCCATCCTCCTCTGCACATTCATAGCTGTACATGAACCTTCACAGTCTGACAAGCAACATCTGCATTCAGCTCCACAGATGTGAGTTACAATAGGAAGTCTTGAGAGGAAGCCTCTCCTCTAGAAATCCAAATGTAAGTAGTTACTATGGTTCCAGTGGCAAGCACACAGCCCATGGGAATGAGGGACCCACAAGTGCAGAGTTAGAAAGTTCCTTCCTCACCACCAGCAGCAGTGTTTCCTCCATTCTTTATTCCTAAGAAGCACTCCTTGGAAAAAAAATTAAAATAATAAATCAGCACACATGATTTATTTTATTTATTTTATGTCCCGTTTTCACTGGGACAGAATCATGGAATCACTCTTGTGTTCATGAATGCTGCATTTTGAGAAGACAGCAGCACCCGATTTGGTGAGAACAAAGTTGATAAGATGCTTTGTTTTCATTCGTGGCAGCCATGGTGTGCAGGCCTCCATGGTAAGCAAGGTCTTCAGTAGCTTCGAGGCAGCCAGGCGCTCAGGGGAGCAAAAGCCAGGGCAGCTGACCCAGGCTGGTCACCAGAAGCATTCCATACCATGAATGTCATGGTCCCTATAAATTAGAAAGTTTCCTGGTGACAGGCTCAATGGCCACCATCCCTGGAGGGTCTTGCCCAACACTCTGCTTCCAAGGCTGACTTTCCTGCCGGTTGTGACCTTGAAGCTTTCACTGGAGCTGTGGTGCTTGCAGTGCTTGACATCTGGCATTCACTTATGGGAGAACACAGCTCACAACCACTTCATGGGCCGAGTACTACTTTGTGTACTTTACATTCCTATCAGTATTAACTTTTTTTTCATTATTAATACATATATTTTCAATTTCAACCCACAGGTCTCCTTTCCTTTTTCCAATTACCCTGTCAACAAAGACGAATGCCTCTGGGAGCAGACTCTGACTCCATCCAAAGTCTTCCCAGTGTCTGAGACTGTCCTTAATGCCACTGCTGCTGGGAAGTCCACCATACCCTCACCACAGTGCTGGGAAAATGGGATGAGGGCCAGAGCCAGCCCCAGCAACACATTTTCATGCTATTGCTGGAAGAGCCAAGCTCCCTGTTTGGCTACCAATCAACTGCCAGCATTCTCTGCGCCCCACAAGAGGCTCTGCAGCAAGCAGGGGGCTCTTCCCCACCCATCCACTCACTCCAAGGATGCCCCAAGCAGATGGTTTTCCCTGGCTTTCCACACCCATCACATGCTCCAGCCCTGAGGAGCATGAGGAAGCAGCAGGCATACCACACAGCAAAATCCCATCAGGGAAGCGAACCAGCTACAGTCTGGCCCTCATTAGCAGGGCAAACAAGCTGACCTCTCTCTCCTCCATAGGGAGGAGCATATCTCCAGCAGCCCTCTGCCTCCCAGCACCCCCAGTCGTCCCCCATAAATCTGCCTTGTTTCTCACAAACACCTACATGGGGAGTTTGGTGTGCTGCCTCCTGTCAAAACTTCACCAAGCCTCACAAAGGCACAGTCAACTTTCAGAGGAGGGTTCACTTCCATTCTTCCCAGTTTCCAAGCTGTGCAACATCACCTGTCTGTGCTGTAACCTCTTGTCTGTCATGGAATGAGTAACATGGTTGAATTTGGATTAATTTCACATGTGGCTTCTCTGGGACCCAAGGGAAACTCACACTTGTGTATAGACATCAAGTACATCCAGGCATGAGGCTCTAGATACAAGGGGCAAAACCTCTGCCTCTAAGCTTTGCAGCACAAGCTAAACAAGAAGAATTGATTAAAAGACACCACATAATTCTTGGTACTCTGACTTTACCTGTGTGCCCGTGGGAGCCTGCAGGCTGCCGTACAGAGGGCAGGGATATCTGATGGATCCCACTGAGGGTGGCAGTGCACGTGAGTAGCATGTCCTCCAACAGGCACATTTCCTAAGAAGAGGAATTAACTTCCATGTCAAAGCAAAAATTTAATTTAGCATCATCAGTCCAGCTGGACACCCTGTCCTAAAGGACTGGAGAGTTGATCTTAAGCAAGTGCCACATCTACTGTAGCTTCACTACCCTCTTCAGCCCCTCCCCTCCAAGACAGGCATTGCAATTCATGGGTGTACTAAGGCAAGCCCCAACAGAAACATCATCTTGTTTCAACCCCTTCAGCATTTGGAGATGCCTGTCAGTAAGCTGAGTCCTGCCCTAACGCCACCAGCTGAACTCCACAGCCTGTTATTTTTAAGCCGTGCCCTGCAGTGGATGGAGCAGCATAAGGCACAGACACACGCCAGGCACGGGCTCACATATGTTTTGACAACTGCATTTTTATACCAGTGCTGGGTTTCACTTGGAGCAAAGTGACTTTTCAGGACAGCACGTCAAACACTTTCTCTTCACAGAAACACAACAGGGTGAGACATGTGGTTCAAGAAACTCAAACACGCAGCAACCACAATTTTTGTTCATTGTATCTCAGTGGTATTTTCACTGATGAATGAATAAATTATCATCTCCATCAAAGGCAGGATTTCCACTTGGAGGTTATTTACTTTCACCTCAATCACAGCAGCCCTGGCAAGCTAACTCAAGATACAGAGGTTGTACAAGCCAAGCAGCAAGTGCTCACATGCTGGGAACTGTTCAAACAGGAATAATTAAATCTTTTTGTAGCCTCACCCTGGCTAATTTACCACAAGCTGTCTCTTTTCAGATGGTACATGAAACATGAGAAAAAAACCCAAGCTGGATTAAGCTGGTAGGTTTACAGTCAGTTCATCTACTGAGAGTTCAGGTCAGTTAGTTTTCTACATAAAACAAATTAAGGTTTTTTCAGCTTCACAAAGTTAAAGGAAGAAAAATTTATTGCAGTAACCAAACATTTCTCATCAGACAAGCGTGCAGCGATTACTTAACTAATGCAAACAATTTTCAGCCTGCATGCAAGGAATGCATGGAATAATTGTAGGGCACTTTCTTTCACTGGCATTTTACAAGTACTTTTTAGGTAGCTATGGAGACGTTACAGCCTTTTCCATTTTGCTGTCATAACCAGACAGCTATTGATTTCTTTGTAAAATTCCTTAGAAGAGCAAGGAAGGACACAGCAGATTGAAGTACTCTAAGGTCTGAGAGCAAGAAGTTGAAGAAAATGGAAACAGATTTCAGATAAGGCAGCAGCAAGAAACTCAGTGCAGGAGGTAGGCTTGAACCCCAGCTTCTGCTTCAGTATTTCTGCAAGTAAGGAGGTAAACATACATCACTCTAGAGCATGCAGGCCACAGTGGGACAACCTCCCAACTAGGTCCAAAGGGAAGAACATTTCTAGCTACCACTGCCTTCATTATGTGATGAGGCAAAAAGGAGGCACTCTGAGGGCATGCTGTGGTTTTGCTCAGACAGAAAGCTTCCTGGAGATATAGTGGGACCTTAGAGCACTTTCCAGTACCTGAAGGATCAAAAGCTTTGAGAGGGCCTGTTTCCAAAGGTCTGCAGTGAAAGGACAGGGGGCAATGGGTTTACATGTGAAAGGAGTGGATTTAGATGAGAAAGAAGGAAGAAGTTCTTTCCCAGGAGAGTGGTGGACACTGGAACAGGTTGCCCAGGGAGGTGGTTGAGGCCCCATCCCTGGAGCCATTCCAGGTGGGGCTTGAGGAGGCTCTGAGCAACCTGCTCTAGTTGCAGATGTCCCTGCTCTCAGCAGGGGGTTGGACTGGATGAGCTCCAGGGGTGTCTTTCCCAGACATTGCTAGGATTCTGATTCCATCCTTGCAATGATCACACTGGACTACAAAATGTTTCCCTCTTTAAGCAGTTTAAGTGGAAGTCTCATTCCCAGTAGGCCTTGCAGGTACCTCCTCTCCACCCTTCCCAGGCATTACAGTCTGGCAACAGACCAACCTGCACACACAAGGACAACAGCTCAAGAACTTTCTGTGAGGTAAGCAAATGCTCAGCAGCTGATTCTACCATAATGCCCCCAAAACAATTCCAAGACAAATGCCTTCCACCATATTAACATATTTATGATCCAGCTTCTGTGTATGCAAATTGAAAACCACATGTCATATCTCAACACTGAGATACAGACCTGGAAAACACTGTGTCACACAGATAAGGACGTATAAATAATTATGGTTTTAGATCTTGTTCAGAAATTCCCTCAGTAATGAGAACAACATATCAGGTTCTTAACAGATTTTTCCCTTTGGATAAAACAGAAAGGAAAGCCTGTTTGACCAAAACATTTTTTTAAATTCACTTTAGACCCAGACACAACAGTGGAGCCAGATCCTTCAGAATTCTCTCTCCCATCAAGCTGCAGGAAGTATATCAGCACCACCCTGAAAACAAATCTCAACCTCCTCATCTCCACATTGCATTTACAGCCTCATGGCTGTTCATCCAAAGGACACTGAAACAACTGGAATGGAGGGAGAACAGGCAAGACACTGCTTTTGAAGAAGCACCTTCCCCTACAACAGCCCTGTCACCCCCCCTTGCATGTAACACCCAACCATCTGTGCAACCACATCAACACTGCTCAGTTCACATGAAGGCTAGAAAGAGGGGAAGGACTAATCAGCCTTTAAGCTCCAAGGAAGCTGGCTGCCCTGGGGGTGTATGGGTGCCACAGGCCCTGTGGATGGAAGCACTCACTCTAGACAGCGCACACACACTCGGCAGAGCAACAGGCAGAGCAACAGGCAGAGCAACAGGCAGAGCAACAGGCAGAGCAACAGGCAGAGCAACAGGCAGAGCAACAGGCCCACGCGGCACAGCTTTGGCACACTGGCAAGCAAGGCCACCCAGCCCCAGGGCTGCCAGCACAGGGCTGCACCATCAATGGGGCAAGCCAGTCAGAAGCAACACCATGAGGTGGCTCCAGGACATGCCAGCTGCTCCCAGATGTTTCTGCCACCCCAACCTGCCAGCAGCACCCC
This sequence comes from Ceyx melanurus, assembly GCA_024611195.1. Taxonomy (NCBI): domain Eukaryota; kingdom Metazoa; phylum Chordata; class Aves; order Coraciiformes; family Alcedinidae; genus Ceyx; species Ceyx melanurus. The sequence goes on along the minus strand of JANHGL010004313.1, from coordinate 22,766 downwards.
AGTTTTGCAGCAGTCCCAAAATCTGGTTACACGTCCCACCAGGTGTCAAGACACCACGTGGCTGCAGTGTCCCCATGCCATGGGGTGTGGATGCTAAAATAACTACTGCCTGGAATTTTCCTTCCTGTGGGATCACAAAGACTCCCACCAGCTGTGACCTTGGTGGCAGCTGTTTGTAAAACGGTAGAGAGATGTTTTGACTATGGGTGCTGTGGCACCCCAGGCAATCACCCCAGGGGGTGACTGGCTTCTTGTCCAATTACCTTGAGGTTAAAAGGGCATAAAAAAACCTGTAAATTAATAAATAAAGTCTTCTTTGGCATCTTGGTGAAGAAAATCATCTCTGCCTCACTCTCCTCCTTCAGCAACTGGCAGATAAGCAACAAAGTGAAGACCATTTTGATGTGGACCATACGGCAGCAATTCCTACTGTCTTCTTCCCTCCTGTACCCTCCCGTGTGCCAACAAGGGAGAAAGCTTCTCACTGTCCGTGGTCTGAGCAACACTTTCGGTTTCGCTGCGTTTAAATCTCCCCTGGTTACCCGTCAATGCTCCCAGCCACATCACCTTCTTGGTTTCTTCTGCGAGAGATGGTGAGTCTTTCTAAGTCTCTCCTACATCCCTCAGCTTTCCCTGAGTTGGGGAACCCCTCCTTCCACTTCAAAAAGGAAGAAAAAGTAGTGCTCTGGCTATGAAGTTTGCTGGTCCTGACACCACCTTCTCTATGGTCTGAGCAAAACCAGTGTATTTTTAAAGGAAGTAGTAAATATATTTTTATTTATAGGAGGGGCAGGCAAGCATTAGCAATTTAAGTAAATTGGAATGGGAGAAACAGTTTCCTTAACTATTCAGTCCCCCTTCTACTTCCTCCACCATATGTTAGCAGTTAGAAAAGTTGGGTTTCAGCTTTTGTCACTAGCAAAACTAGAGGGAGGTTGGGGAGGAACAAAGAGTATGGGGAGAGAAGTAACAAAAAATGCACAGATGTGTAGCCATTTCAAAATAACCATGACTAAGACATAGATCACTTTCTAGAGAATAATGACCACAGCCCAAGGCAAAGCTGTATTGGCATCAAATCTGCCATTAACTATTGAGGAAATACACCAGTCTGATATAATAAAATTATAGCCAAATATTTGTTGGGAGAGGCATTAGTCAGGCAAGAGCAATATTTTCCTTATGGTACCATTATTTTTACTGAGCAGCACAAAAAAAAAGTTCATTTCATGACCCTGCTTCTGTGTTGGAATATCTACAGAGAAAAAAAAAAGATTTCACAGAAGTTATTTGAAATTCTTTTGAAAGCTTTTTCGAAAGGGAATTTTTACTGTTGTGGCAGTGGGAACAGGAGCAGCTCCTACATTTTGCACATACTATCAGGGTTGTGCATTTCTCAGCCTCCTGTTTTTCAAATTCTTAGCTCTCCTCCTCTGTACTGAGCCATTTTGTTATTCCACTGTATGATTGCCAAAAGACTGTCATTAACCTTAGCGGTATGAACAGGCTGTTTCAGATTATCTGGACATAACAGAAATTATGGTTTTAGAAGAAAAACAGCAGCCAGCTCGTTCTTCTTGGACTGACAAAAAAACCCCAAACAAACCAAAAACAAACAACAAACAAACAAAAAATTGTATAGAATAGATCAATCTATGCTTGTTTTGAGCAAGCACTCAATCAACAGTGTATTGTGAGAGCAGTAATACATTTAATTTACTGCATACTTCCTTAAGTGGCACAGTCTAAGTGCCAAGCAAAAATAAGTAGTAAGAAAGAATGTTTTCTACAACATGTCACAATTTTTAATGTCTGCACAAACAGTACTGCTATACAGTTAGGAGTTTAGAGGTAGCATCAAGTACTAAAGACTAAAGAAACTCTCTTCTGGATGAGGTGAAATAGTGCCTCAGCTCTGCAGAGCAGTATCGACACCCTCTGAAAATGGTGGAATAATAGAGTGCTGCACTGGTGTCAGTCACAAGCCCTGAATCTGACTGATGTGCAAAAGACCACTGATGTTAATATTTCTTTCAGAATGCCGTTTGTTCCTAAGAAGGATTGTAAGCATGCAGAGTCAGCAGAAAATCAGCTTTATCAGGTTTAATATTTCCAGAGTGAACTCCAGACTCAGTATAATAATCATTAAATACTAACTTATCAAATAACGGACCCCTGGAGGTCATTTCATCTAATCTTGTTGATTAACTAGGGCAATCTAGCACAAGTTGACCAGGAGAACATTAAGGTAGCTTTTGAAGATCTCCAAGGATTGAGGTTCCACCACCTCACTGGGAAACCTGTCCCAGTGTTAGTCACCCTCACAGTTAAAAAGTTTCCTGACGTTCAGAGGGCACCTCCTATGTTTCAGCTTGTGCACTTCACCTCTGGTCCTGTGATTGGGTACTACTGAAAAGAACCTGGCTCCATACTATACAGTCTCTCTTCAGGTATTTATAGACATTGATGAGATCCCCCTGAGCCTTCTCCAGGCTGAAGAATTCAAGGTCACTCAGCATTTCCTCAATGGAGAGATTATCCAGTCCTTTAATCATCTTTTTTTTATGGCCCTTCACTGGACTCTCTCCAGTATGTCCATGTCTGTCTTGTACTGGAAAGCTCAAAACTGGAGCAGTAGTCCAGGTGTGGCCTCACCAGTGTTGTGTGGAAGGGATCACTTCCCTTCACCCACTGGCAATACTTCTCTAAATGCAGCCCAGGATACTGGCAGTCTCCTCTTCTGCAAGTGCAGATTGCTGGCACATGTCCAGCTGGATCCCCAGAATATACTGGTGCATAGGGTTGCAGGACTTTCCATTACTTCTTGCTGAATTTCCTGAGTTTTTTGTCAGCCTGTCTCTCCAGCATGTCAAGCTCATGCTGGATGGCAGCACAACCCTGTGGCCTATCAGCCACTCCTCTGAATTTTCTGTCACTCAGGGTATACTATTCTCCATCGTGCAGATCACTAATGAAGACATTAAACAAGACTGGACCCAATACTGACTTCTAGGATAAAGTGCCTCTTATCAGCCCCCAAATAGACTGTTCCACCAGTCACCATCCTCAGGGCCTGGCTATTCAGCAAGTTTTCAATCCACCCCAACCACTACCACAACAGCTTAAGGAGCTATGAAGCTGTTATGAGAGACAGTGTCAGAGGCTTTACTGTAGGCCCCTACTGAAGACCCAGAGCAGCTAGCCACTGCTCTGCATTCACCTACCAGGTTCATTAGTTCTCTGCAATAAAGAAGGTTGGTCAAGCATGACTTCCTCTTGATGAAGCCAAGCTGAATACTCCTGATAAGCATCTTTTCCTTCATGTGCCTGGAAATGTTTTCCAGAATTAGCTGCTTCATCATCTTTCCAGTGATCAAGGCAAGTCTGACCAGGTTGTAACTACAAGTCCAAGTCTGGTTCCTCCTTCTTGCCTATCCTTAAGATAGGAGTGACATTCTCTTTCAGGTTCCAGCAACCATAATTGATCAAAGATTATTGAGAGTATCTTTGCAATTTCATCTGCCAGCTCCCTCAGAATTTATGGGTGCTTCCCATCAGGGCCCATGGATTTATCTCAACAAAAGTTGAGATGCATTACACTGGTTGTATCTGGTATCAGCAACAATTTATGCTGACAGCAGTAAAGAGCTGTACCATGGTGGGGCTGATACCCTAGCTATCCTAATCAGGTTCCAGATATGAATACACTAGGAGTATGAGGGAGAAGAAGCCAAGACTTACTGGTCAAACTAAAAAGCAAGAAGAAGCTTCAGAAGCAGTGGAAGCAGGGACAGATACCCTGGGAAGAGTATAGGGATGCTGCCAAATTATGTGGGGATGAGGTCAGGAGGGCCAGTTGGAGCTGAACTTGGCAAGGAATGTAAAAAATAACAAGAAGGGATTCCACAGGTATGTCAATGAAAAAAGGAAGATCAAAGAAAACATACTCCCCCTGAAAAGTTAAAATGATGGGCTAGCAATAATTGATGAGGAGAAGGCTGAGGTTCTCAATAATTTATTTTACTCAGTCTTCACTGACAACCTCTCTCCCAACACTTCCCAAGTTAAACTGTAAGGTGTGGACCAGGATGGTGAAGCCTCCCCCACTGTATGTGAACATCAGGTTCGTGATCACCTGAGGAACCTGAACATACATAAGTTCAGCGGACCTGATGAGATTCATCCCAGAGTCCTGAAAGAATTGGCTGATGGAGTCGCCAAGCCACTTGCCATGATATTTGAAAAGTCTTGGCAGTCAGGTGCAGTCCCTGGGGACTGGAAGAAGGGACATGT
>JANHGL010004313.1:6986-18373 GCA_024611195.1 Ceyx melanurus | reverse complement strand
ACTGCCTGGAATTTTCCTTCTCGTGGGATCGCAAAGACTCCCACCAGCTGTGACCTTGGTGGCGGCTGTTTGTAAAAAGGTAGAGAGATGTTTTGACTATGGATGTCAATATGGGTGTCACCCCAGGCAATCACCCCAGGGGGTGGTTGGCTTCTTGTCCAATTGTCTGGAGGTTAAAAGGGTATAAAAAGAGCTGTAAATTAATAAATAAAGGTTTCCTTGGCATCTACGTGAAGAAAGTTGTCTCTTCTCACTCTTTCTCCTCCTCCGGCAACTAGCAGATAAGCAACACTGTACTGTTTAATATTTTCTTTAATGACATTGACAATGGGATCAAGAGCACCATCTGCAAGTTTGCAGATGACACCAAGCTGAGTGGTGCTGTTGAAAGGCTGGAGGGACGGGATGTCATCCAGTGGGACTTGGATAGGCTGGAGAGGTGGGCCCAGGTGAACCTCATGTGTGGCCAGCAGAACGAGAGAGGTGATTCTGCCCCTCTACTCTGCTCTGGTGAAACCTCACCTAAGGTTTCACCACTGAAGGCATCCAGTTCTGAGCCCTCAGCACAGAAATGACATGGAGCTGATGGAGCAGGGCCAGAGGAGGGCAACAAAGGTGATCAGAGGGCTGAAACACCTCTGCTATGAGGACAGGCTGAAGGAGCTGGGGTTGTTCAGCCTGGAGAGAAGGCTCTGGGAGATCTTAGAGCACCTTCCAGTACCTGAAGGGGGCTCCAGGAAGGCTGGAGAGGGGCTGTTTCCAAGGGCCTGTAGTGAAAGGATGAGAGGTAATGGGTTTAAATTAGAGAAGAGTAGATTTAGACTAGATATCAGGAAGAAGTTCTTTACCTTGAGGGTGATGGATCAGTGGAATAGGCTCCCCAGGGAGGTGGTTGAGGCCCCATCCCTGAAGATATTCCAGGTGAGGTTGGACAGGGCTCTGAGCAGCCTGGTCTAGTTGAGGGTGTCCCTGCTCACTGCAGGGGCTGCATTAGATGACCTTTGGAGGCCCCTTCCAGCCCTAAACATTTTATGATTCTATTATTTCCCCAGGAGAAGCATTTTACATTGTCAAAATTCCTGTAATTTCTCTGTTCCTCTAATAAATAATAATATTATTGAGACACTTTTAAAAACTGTTCTGAACTTGTTTACAAAAACTGTGTGATCATAATTGCCATCAAGAATGAAAAACGGAGTCTCTACAACCCATTTACTGAAGACCTGTAACTCCCCTTGGTCACAACCTGAGACCAGTATATAGCAAACAAATTCCTGTGGATTGTTTTGGAGATAGAACTGAATAAGTTTCACAACTCTGAAAGAAACACTCTGGCCATTCCCTTATGCCTATGCACTACCTTCATTAACCTCTCCTTTTGATACCCCCAAAATGAAACCTAACCGAAAGAATTTTCCCCACAAAGGGGCCAATGTTAAAAGGTTTCAGCTGTTTCCTTCTCTGCCATCTGATTATGGGGGAAACATGTCTCTTTCAGCCCAAGCCAAAAATGTGGGAGGTTGGGAAAGGACAGACAGATGTGGCAGACTTAACAACTTCACTGTGTCTGGAAAACAATGAAAACACATGTGTTTTATAATCCCAGTATATGTGCTTGGAAAGATTAGAAAGAAAAGGAAGTTATGCTAAACCATTTAAACTTCTCCCTGTATTGTTATATCCTTAATTCTCCAACCCCAAGTAAAGCCTCACCCTGAAAGTAAACCTTAAGTATCATCTTTTGTCAAAAGCCTCTTTACAATGAGACTCTCACAGCAGAAAGGCAAACCTCTGCATAAATGAAAATCTGACTGAGAATTGGCCAGGTTTTGTGTTTGTTCTTAAATAATCTTAGCTATTCATGAAGAGTAAAAAGACAAACTTAAAATGTACTTGGTTATATTGATGAAAACATTAGCCAAAAACTCTCATGGTACCTTGAAGAGAAAGTTAAAAAGACCAAACATGTTACATAACTATTTTGGATTTCCAAGAAAAACACAGAGCCATGCAACCAACAGTTAATGTCTGCAGAATTCCAGGGTTGTTTTTTAAGTGCCCCCTGGGGCCAATTTAATATTTTCCAGACCTTTCCCTCTCCACCCGCCTGCTTGCTGAAAACCAGCAGTGAAATACCAGGAAATAGTCCTCAGCTGCGGTAATGTTTTCATTTGCCTGAAGTCCGAGCTTTTGAACCCCAGTCCCTCTGCCCCAGCCTTTTGGTGCTTTTGGCATCCCAAGAGCAGGCAGATGATATGGGCTTTCTCTCTGCCAGGCTTTTATTACTCACAGCCAAATTCAGCTCTGCAGGCTGCCTTCAGGAAAAAAAAATAATCACAAACAAAAATAAAACCAAACAAATGAAACAAACAACACAAACAAAACCACATACACACAAAAAAAACCCCAACAACAAAACAAAACAAAACCAAAACCAACCCAATGCATGTAAGGAGTAGCTCTGCAGAAATGGGGACACCTCATACAAGCTGCTCCCTTCAAAGTATCCAATAAACTTTCCCCTTGCAAGGCTGTCTTCCCACACCTTAAACATATAATCAAAGCCACCTTTTCTCTTAAGCATATTATCAAAAACACCCTTTCCAAACACATATACTTGCTTACACCAAAGGAAAAAAGAAAAGCTGTGTTTGATGTGTTTGTTATTTTTAAAGAAAAAATATTCAGTTCTATTTGAAGGTAGGTTTTTCATGGTCTCTCATGGGTGATAAGATATACAGATCCAGAACAGTACCACTAATTAAGTCAAATGTACAAGAATACACAGGAAGAAGAAGGAGAGAAAAATGAGGTTTCAGGGTAAAGCAAAGTAGCTTTTGATGGGCAAAGTATATGAACTATATACTGCAGACCCCAAACTGCAAAGGCTTACACACCTGTAAAGTGCTGTTCTTGATGTAAGTTCCAGTGTGAGAAATCCTGGTTATTTTTGTGTGTATTCATATGTCTCTTTTGCAAAGCTGTCAGACAGTCTCTTTGAAGTGAACAGAAGAAAAAAAGCCAGAAACAATGAGGTCTGATTAACTTGTGAAGGCTGGAATCTTAACCTGTGAAAGCCTCTACTCATATGCTTTCATTTACCCTGGAGTATAGCAGCAAGTTTATCTGTGTTCCTCTTTCTTGCCACCAATCACATCCCAAGAGTGAGAACTAAAAAGGCCTCTCCACGCTTTGGATTCACTTCAAGTGAATCCCAGCTTGATGCCAAGTCTTCACTTCTTTCACTTCCACAGAAAGAGAGATGGAGGAAAGGGCCTGTTTCAAGCCAGAGCAAAGGGTGAACTCATCACCTCCTCCACTGGTTCTGGAGCCTTGAGCCACACAACACTCTACCTGTGCAAAGTAGCTAGTTTTTATGTGAAAAGCGTATGTGCTGGCTCAAGGGATAAAACTTCATTCCCCCTGAAGTTTTACCCTTTCCCCATGTTTGCAGTTTTTCATCTAAGTCCCTTGGACTCTTGCAAACCAGTACGGTTGTCTGTTCCTATAATCCACATGATCCTGAATTCTCCCAGATCTTTTGCCTGCCAAATGCAAAGTCAAAAAACTTTCATTGCAGACACAAAAACTTGAAGTCTGTTGACATAAGGGCATTGAGAGAGACTATAGCAGGCTAGGTTTTAGATGGATGTGCCGGACTGAAAGCAGTCCATGTATTAACTTTTTTCAACATTAATAAATTCCTACTGTAGCTAATGTTTGAAAACATTTTGGAAAAAAAAAAAAAATAAAGAAAAAAAAAGAGGAAAACAAATAGGAATATGTTTTGAAGTCATACAAACAATCCCCTTCTCTCCATCTCCCATAATCCTAGTACTGCAAAATTCTCAGAATCTCAGTAACTGCATCCTGGAGATTTTACTTGCTACTACTAGAACAGCAATGCCAACAGTTCCTCCGTTACTTTATTCCCTACTATTCCATTGGAATTTTTAGGACACTATCAAGCAGCAAAATCTTTAGGCTTTTTTTCACATGCCATAAGTGTATGAATAACCAATTAGGCCATGTGAAGAATGAATTTTCTATCTCATGAAGGCTATCCGCAATTTCTAAATTTGACTGAAATAACAATTAAAAAAAGAAAGCACACACACACACATACACAAAAAAAAAAAAAAACAAAAAGAAAAAATAAACCACATTTTTATATAAACCTCTTTGGAATGGGTCTCAGAGTATGGTTCTTTTTGAGCAGAAATAAACACTGGTAGTAAAGTCAATGAAAATGAAGAGTCTCTCAAAAATTAAGAACTAAAATGTCCAAAGTCAAAACTGTAGTCCCCAAATAAAAATTCCAAATAAATTACCTACATTTAATAAGCATTTAAGATGTAACCATGTATTCTCACACAGAAGGACTTTATTGAAGTTTCACCTTCTAACTTTGTACTGAATATTTTATTGTCTTAATTAGGAGTAAGAATTTATGAATTGAAAGACATTGATTATACGGAAACAGTTTTTGAAGCCAGATTATGTCTAGATCAAAAACAAATAAATACTTAAGATTTTAAAATATGCAAAGGTTTGGGTTTTTTTGCCATCTAGACACAACAAAGAGACTAATTTTGTTGAACATCACTGCAGAGGAAATAAACTTGATTGCAAGTGTCTATATAAATTCCTTAATGGATCTAATTTTAGTCAACCTTCACATTAGGGGGTCACATCCTGTATCTAAAATCTCACTGAACTTACACTGCAATGCTGAATTACCGGATTCTCAGAATGTTTAGCTATCTAGTTAAGTGCAAATTGTAAGCAACATATGGAAGTGAGTTTTTATTTCTTTGTTCAGTCGTCATCAAAGATAGATTGGGATTAACCACCTAAGACTTATATTCATTTCAATGGTTAATAGAGACAATGTTTTTCCTTCATGCCTGTATTTAAAGAAACAAAAAATAATTTTAAAATTAAGCCACTAAGTCTACAGAAAATAGCCTTTCTGCATATCTTCTTACACTATCTTCTGAAAAGATGTCTGGAAAACAGTAAAACAATTATAGTAAACAAAATGATTAGTTGTGAAAGATGAGAATAAAATATGTAAGTATTCTGTTTGCTTTTCAATAGTTGTCCAATTCAGTTTTAATAATGGCCCTAAGTAGATACTAGTAAAACTTGTACAACTAAGGAGGGCTTAGACGTTCTGAGAACTTGGCCACTTGTTAAGATGTCAAGTTTTAATAATCTTCGATTTTGCATTGAACCTGTCTAGTCTTGTTTCCTGTTTTGTGAATGGGTCATAACACTGCAGTATCTTTCACATAGTCAAAACAATTGTCAAAGGGTAGCAATACCCTTTTGAAAAAAAACAACCAACCTTTTCTCTTTTTTTTTCCCTGCCTGTGGGGGCAGGGACATGCCAGTTGGGGCCAGGACACAGGACGGGACAAGCCTGGACATTCACATAGACAGAAACGGAAGAGGAGTGGTTTCTGGGAAGCTCACTCTCTCTCTCTCTCTCTCTCTCTTTTTGGCGTGGACTCGGGACAAATGAATCTGCCTTTTCCAGCTATTACTCACCTTCCAGTCTGGATTATCTCCGACCAGCTCTTCATCACCAGGTTTTCCTGGAGCATGTCTGCCAGCTGCATGTTTTGTGGGTTCGTCTGACACTTCAATTTTTTTTATGGAGTCACATAAGTCCGATGGGGAATAGAAACTGACTGTTGACTACCGTGGTTTGAATGAAGTGACTCCTGCGCTGAGTGCGGCTGTACCTGACATGGTGAAGCTCCAGTATGAACTAGAGTCCAAAGTGGCCAAATGGTATGCCACCATTGACACTACTAATGCATTCTTTTCCATTCCCCTAGCAGCACCGTGCAGGCCGCAGTTTGCCTTCACCTGCAGAGGTGTGCAGTACACCTGGAATCATCTGTGCAGGGGTGGAAACACAGCCCCACCATCTGCCATGGGCTGATTCAGGACACGCTGGAGAGAGGTGAGGCTCCCAAGCACCTGCAGTACATTGATGACATCATTGTGTGGGGGAACACAACAGAAGTTTTTGAGAAGGGGGAGAAGATTGTGCAGATTCTCCTGAAAGCTGGTTTTGCCATCAAGCAGAGTAAAGGCAAAGATCCTGCCAAAGAGATCCAGTCCCTGGGAGCCAAGTGGAAGGATGGACGCCGTCAAATCCCAACAGAGGTGATCAACAGATTAACATCCATGTCTCCACCAACCAGTAAGAAAGAGACCCAATTGTTCCTGGGTGCCATAGGTTTTTTTAGAAGGTGCGCATTCCAGAATATAGCCAGATTGTCAGCCCTCTCTACCTAGTAACAAGAAAGAAGAATCACTTTCACTGATGCCCTGAACAGCAACAGGATTTTGAGCAAATCAAACGGGAAATTGCTCATGCAGTAGCCCTTGGACCAGTCAGGACAGAGCCAGATGTAAAGAACATCCTCTATTCTGCAGCTGGGGACAGAGGTCCTTCCTGGAGCCTCTGGCAGAGAGTACCGGGCGAGACTTGAGGCAGACCCCTTGGATTCTGCAGTTGAAGCTACAGGGGCTCTGAGGCAAACTACACACCAACAGAAAAGGAAATTTTAGCAGCCTATGAGGGAATTCAAGCCACGTCAGAAGTTGTTGGCACAGAGGCACAGCTTCTCCTTGCATCCCGACTACCAGTTTTGGGCTGGATGTTCAAAGACTCCCTCTACACATCATGCCACTAATGCCACCTGGAGCAAGTGGATTGCCTTGATTACGCAGCGCGCCCGCATCGGTAGCCCTACCCGCCCTGGAATCCTGGAAATTATCAGTAATTGGCCTGAAGGTGAGAGTTTTGACCTGACAGAGGAAGATGAGGAAGAAAAGGTGACACGTGCAGAAGAAGCCTCACCTTATAACCAGCTGCCAGATGATGAAAAGCGCTATGCTCTCTTCACTGATGGCTCCTGCTGCCTCGTGGGAATGACTCGGAAGTGGAAAGCAGCCATACGGAGTCCAACATGACAGGTCGCAGAAGCCACCGATGGCCAAGGTGAGTCAAGTCAATTTGCTGAACTCAAAGCTGTGCAGCTGGCTCTTGACATTGTTGAGTGAGAGAAGTGGCCGAAACTTTGTCTATTCACTGACCCATGGATGGTAGCCAATGCACTGTGGGGGGGCTAGACCAATGGAAAAAGGCCAAGTGGCAACGTAGAGGGAGACCCACCTGGGCTGCTGAAGTCTGACAAGACATCACTGCCAGGACAGGAAAGCTGATTGTCAGAGTCCTACATGTGGATGCTCATGTGCCTGAAAACCAGTCCAATGAAGAAACCCGTAACAATGCCCAGGCAGACCTGGCTGCCCAGGTACAAGTATCACAGATGGATTTAGACTGGCAGCACAAGGGAGAGTTGTTTTTAGCCCAATGGGCTGATGATGCTTCAGGTCACCAAGGTAGAGACACTACTTATAAGTGGACACGAGACCGAGGGGAGAACATATAGACTTTATTTACCAAGTCATCCATGAATGTGAGACGTGTGCTGCAATTAAGCAGGCCAAGAAAGTGAAGCCCCTGTGGTATGGTGGGAGGTGGACTAAATACCGGTATGGAGAGGCCTGGCACATCAACTATACCGCTCTCCCTACGACCCGCCAGGGTAAACACTATGTGCTCACCATAGTGGAGGCAACCAGTGGCTGGCTGGAGACCTACTCTGTGCCTCATGACACCACCCGGAATACCATCCTGGGTCTTCAGAAACAAATCCTGTGGCAACATGGCACCCCAGAAAGGACTGAGTCTGACAATAGGACTCATTTCAAAAACAACCTAGTTGCCACCTGGGCCAGGAAATATGGGATTGAATGGGCATTTCACATTACCTACCATGCACCAGCTGCTGGAAAAGTGGAGAGGTATAATGGCTGCTGAAGATGACCTTAAAGGCTTTGGGTGGAGGGACATTCAGGAACTGGGATCAGCACCTAGCCGAGGCCATGTGGCTTGTCAACATCAGAGGCTCTGTCAACAGAGCCGGCCCTGCGCAATTAGAATCCCTTCATACCACAGATGGTGATAGGGTCCCAGCAGTGCACCTCAGGGGTATGTTAGGAAGAACTGTTTGGGTAAAACCTGCCTCTAGCAAAGAGAAGCCCATTCGTGGGATTGTCTTTGCTCAAGGGCGTGGCTGTACATGGTGGATAATGCAAAAAGATGGGAAAACACGATGTGTGCCTCAGGGAAACCTGACCGTTGCCTAACCACACACAGAGCACTGTTATTCTGTATCTAGATTGTCATGTGTATATATAGTTGATTTTTTTATAATTATTATTTTTTTAGCCTATGGGTGTGGCGGAAAAAAAAAACCAAAGGAAGTGTTTTAGGGGTGGATGATGTCAAGGGGTAGTGATTCCCTTTTTAAAAAAAAAAAACTTTTCTTTTTTTTTCCCTTCCTGTGGGAAATGGCTGGGCCATTCGGGGTGGGGGGATGGGACAATGGGACGGGACAAGCCTGGACATGCACATAGACAGAAATGAAAGAGGAGTGGTTTCTGGGAAGCTCACTCTCTCTCTTTTCGGTGTGGACTTGGGAGAAAGAAATCCGCCTTCTCCAACTAATTCTCGCCTCCCAGACTGGATTATCTCCAACTAGCTCTTCATCATCAGGGTTTCCTGGAGCACCTCTGCCAGCTGTGTGTTTTGTGGATTCATCTGACATTTTGATCCCCTGGAACCCTGTTTCTTCTTAAAAAACAGGAGTGGGGATTTTTTCCTTTCAAATCACTCCCGTTGTATTCTTTCCCCCTCCCTGCCCCCTCCCTGTTCAACGGCACTTTCCGGTGGCCCCTGCTCATTGTCGGAGGGAAGGGCAGCCATCTGTGTCTGTTATACATATACTGCTGTTTCAAAGCTTACTGATTATACATTTTTGTTGTTGTTGTTTGGTTTTGTATTCTACTGATTATAGATGTTCTTGTTTGGTTTGCATTCTATGACAAATATCTCTCTTTTCCTATATATAGATAGATATAGATATATAGATACAGTCAATAAATTATTGTCTCCTTATAAGCCCCGGGTCTCACATTTTATAAAATTTAAGATAAAACCTGTCCAAACTAGGACAACAATTAAGTAGAATTAATGAGTACTTCTACAACACTTTGAAAACTTCAAATAAAAAAAAAAGCCAAAACGCTATAAAAACAAGAATTAGTTTTTCTTGCTAATCAATTAAGATTAATCCTTATAGATATGGAAGTAATATTTAAATCTGTGAGACACAAGTGAAGTGGAGAGACTATGAGGGGAAAGAGGCTTTAAGCATTTAATTTTTTGCTAATTTCTTATTCCTTAAGATCTCAATCCTCCATTAGTATGTGTAAACATTAAATTTACCAGCTAAAGCTTCTGTGAACACATCAAACAGAAGAGACTGCTAGCGAGTGTACGTTTCAGCAGTGTAATGAGGAATCTAGTTCACATGGTTACACACCTTCAATCGCTGAAGAAACAGCTTCTGTTACTTTCTATATACACAGTTTTCAGTTCAGTGGGGACACATGGTTTTTAGGCACATACACAGCAGCTGACATAGGAGGAGGGTGATGCATTTTGCATGTTCCTAGTGGATGACAACAAGGAATGAATGGGTTTAAGCAGCAGGAACATAAACTGATGTCAGTCATTAGTACAAATTTTTTACTGATGATACAGTGGACTGGAGTAGATTATCAGGGAAAGGAAGACTACTGGAAGTCTTTAAAAAAACATTAGATCAACATCTGTCAGAAGTAGGATCCTCCTGCTTGGAGGTAGAGGCTGACCTACAGAGAGTAGTTTTGTCTATGTTATATTTTTTCTTATTGCAGGTTGCACAAAATGATATTCAGGAAGTGCTAGAAAGATGGGAAACAAGGCGTATTCCCTCCCCACATAACTGTCCTTGTATTTGTAAGGATAGCATAATCCAGTTGTCCTACTTCGTGTCTGGACATAAAAAGACAGAGTTTTACATAAAATATTAACCATGAGACATGCAGTTAGACTATGAACATTTGTTAAGTCATCATAAGTTAAACTGGGCATCATTCACTATGTAGAGACTGTTTATGGTGTTGTTTGGCTGAGCATTCCACTTAACTCCCACCACAAACCACTGGACAAAAAAGCAGAAGGTCTTGTAGACAAAAGACATCACTATTAGACCATGCCAACACCTGTTTGATAGTAGGATTGACATTAGTCATTTGAGGGCAACAAATGGATGTTAGAGAAACCCAGGGGAAGAATGGTAAACTTAACCAACGGGTGCGGGAAAAGAACAACACAAAGGAATAGAATATAACCTGCTCTTGTCCTTCTCCTTACACATTTAGGAATTATTTTTTACTAAGGGAAAACATCAACCTTTTCTATCATAAGTGATAAATCCATGGGATTCTCTGTTTGAGAGAAAAAGATCACTAAGCTCTGCCACATTGCCTCCTGAACAGTAGACCTGAAGATTCTTCTAGACATACCCTGCAGTCCAAACTGGGATTAGGTCTGGAGAAGAAGATAGAAGAACATTAGCTCTCCAACTTTACCATATAGAAATTAAATATGAAAGATACAGTATCATATGGCTTGAATGGAAGTCAAGAAATGGTGGTCAAAGAGAATGGCTATGAGAGACTTTCTCCTTTTACACAATAAGGAGAAAAGAGTCAAAGTTCCCACAGGTTGTATATTTTATGAAAGGCAAAATCCAGAACCCCTAACTAAGAATTAAGCATTCCTTTAGTATACCTGATATGCAGAGCTGCATTTAGCATCAATCACAGGTGGTTTACCTTGATTTCTATATGCATGTTTGATCCCTAAGGATTAAGTTGACATTTATATTTTCATAATTTTTCCACAGGAAATGCCAGAAACTGATAGTACCTGACATTCTTTTGCTTGCACAGCTGATGTGCTGAATGGAAAATGAAGCTATCTGTGGCCTATCTGATTGCTGCAAGAGACTCAGTTTGTACAATCTTACTCCCATACTTGAAAAAGCCATGTTATCAGGTTGACACTGTTGAAGGACGTGAAAGTGGAATTCATCCCATTATTAGTGTTAGGGATAATTCAAGGAATAAGGACTTCAGCAGAACAACAACAAATCTAAATACAGCAAAATGTGTTCAGAGGAACTTTTCTCATACCCACACACTGTTTATCCTATACATTCAAAGAATGTCCAAGCAGCAAGTCAGAATGAAGGCCATTGGGCAAACCCAGCAAAGCAGCTAGTCCTCAAACACTACAATACAAATTCATAAATGAATAGTACATAAATGTACTGTATCAGTACAGGCTGGGGGCTGATGTACTAGAGAGCAGCTCTGGAGAAAGAGCCCTGGGGGTCCTGGTGGACAGG